>CM075868.1:9674640-9921251 GCA_038021265.1 Cyprinella venusta
ACACAAACCAAACATTCACGGTAAACTACTAGTGTATGGGCTCTATGCACGGCCGTAATTCCGGTGAAGATGTAAGGATGCTCGATCACTTCCGCCGATCGTAGAGTCCAATGTAATACCGAGAATTTATATTGAATTTTATACTCCATGGTTATAGTAAAGAAACGTTAGTCACAAAAACAGATAAAACAGACACCCCTCGTTGTGTTAATGTTTCTTTTTAAAATTATTTTAAATAAACATAACTATATATAAAATTACATCTTAACGTATGTACGTTTTGTTTCAAAGACGGGAGGACAGTAAATTTTGAAGACTCTGCCATAATCCCGTTTTCCTCAGTTTTCCTCCGCTTTAATCTACACAACCGGAAATGGACGAGCATCCTTGCGTCAAATGCGGAACTTATGCTTGCATATAGCCCATTTCTTCTTCCATGTGTTTCCATTGGCCTAAAGGCCCCGATATACTTCAATTGAAATCGAAGAATGAACTGTTGTGATGTCATTTTCAACAAAATGAGGCCAAAACGAAGTTCATTTGGAGTTTGTTTCGGGAATTTGAAACCGCTTTCTAAAGCAAACTTTCCGAAAAAGTTTGCTCCAGCTGGTAACGAACTACCATTGGTCCACACCGACTGCGTAATAGGCAGGCTCTGAAGCCCCGCCTTCTTTGATGGGGAAATATTCCGTTCAGTGCATTGAGGTCAGACATGAGTAAAAACCTCAACACACGTGATTCTAATGACAAAGTTTCTTTTTTCATGATTAATATAAAGCTGCTTGCTTTAAAGCAACTTATAGAGGGAATGCATTGACGTCACTTTCCCGCCAGAACAACCCCCCTCAGCCTGACTGAGTGGCAAAAGATCTGCTGCGTGACAGGATTTAATTGGGGAAACTGCAAAAATGCGACTAAAACGAACAATTTTATCAATTTAAACTAAATGTTGGACTCAATATAGTGTTCCTTACAACTTACTAAAGATCCAGTGATCCATGGATATTGACATGCAGCCAGGAATCGTGCTGCCTGACATTTATGTTTGCCTGATTTCAATACCGGGGAAATAAAAGCAATATAGACCTAAACATAAAGCTAATTTGGCTGTGAACGCTTTATATAAATACAATGTAGGTAGGTCTAAATCCGGGTGATCACTTATATCAGTGTTATATATAGCCTATATATCATCATATTGTCCAGCACTAAAACTTTATAGTTTTTTTTGTCAGTGTTAATTAAAAACCATCCAATAATGCAAAATATGCAATGATAAATATGTAATTGATGAGTTATTAATATATAACAATACAAAATATATGGGTATGGTTTTACACCTAAATTCAGCATATTGACACAAAATGATAACTGCAAATCCACCAGTTGTTTCTGTGAATTGCAGCGATCCATTTGCTCCTCTTTCTATAGCAGTCTGTAAACATATACCTCCGATTTTTTGTCAAATCTAGTTGTACAGTCAATCGCAAAGCTTTTTCCCACTTTATATGTTTTATGTCATCGCTATGATCAGATGCTTTCTTAACTGTTGTTTTCGCACCACACATTTTTGTTGCGTGTTTATTTTGTTATTGAGATGAAGAAGCAGCACATATTTAACATATTAATTTAAACGCTGCTCCTAGGGGTGGGGTCGGGAAGTTTGCTAACAGTATTTTCTGCTAAGACACAATATATCAAACTTCTTTTTATCGTGAAAAAAGAACGTGAAAAAGAACGTTCCCGTGAGTATATCGAGGCCATTAGGGAACCAAGATTTGTGTGTTTGTGTGTGGTTACCTGTTCATGCATGATGTGTGAAAGCTCTCTGGCTAGGTCTTTGTAACTGGCTTTCATCTCATCATGATATTCCTGTTGGTCCTCCTTGATCAGCCTTTCATTTACAGCTAAAGCTTGTCCACATGCCTCAACAAACTGCCTGCATACACAAACACCACATAAAATAAGAAAGGTATAATATAATAAGAAAGCAGGCATTTGTGTGGAGATCTTGAAAAGCTTCTAAAAATAGCCTAGTTGTTATTTACCTGAAGACCTCTTTAAGCTGTTTGACTTTGTTATCTGGGTATTTTTTGGCGCAGGCGTCATCAAGGAAAGCTCTGGCATACGCAAGTGGCCCAGCATTGACCTAAAGAGAATGTATTTATGGAAAAATAGATCAGTTTAAATCTGTGTGTGTGTGTGATGTAATGGTAAAATGGTATTTGGGGCAAATTTTTTTTAAACTGAATTCTATACATGCCAAACTTGGGGTGAAAGTGTTAGCAAATCCACTCTTATTGACCCCAGTAGTGTATTTTTTATTGTAGCTACTGAAAACCTGTTCAAAAAGAGGATGTTTTGCCAGTAAAAATAATTACTGGATCAGTTTTCATGGCACTAAAAATTAACATTATGGAGCATTTGCATAGAAAATGCTGCAGTGCATAAAATAATTAATTCTGTACATGAGGAGCACCTTAAGGGTAAACATGTTAGCATGTTGCTTAGCTAACAACATTGTACACACAAATATGGGCAAAAATAGTGCATATTTAATTACATTGCATTGCATTCTAATATTCTACATTCTGACCAGTGTTAGTTTGAGTATTACTGTCTCATTCTGTTGTTGTTGTTTCCGTTTCATTTTCAAGGACTTTTAGTTTGTCAACATTATTTCCTGTTTCCTTTGTTGTTATGGTTGCTAAGTAAGTTTTCATGTGCTGTGTTCACGCCAAGTCGTAATTACCATCATAGATGTCCATAATAAAGGCTAGATGTCTCGTCCGCACTCAATTTGCTCAATTTTCAACCGATTTTCAAACGGTTTGGTTTGTTATAAAAGTCAGAGATGTAGCTATGACACTGCATACTTATGAATAATAAGTGTATAAATAAAGAATTATAGCCACGTTAGTAACGTTTGTAAGAAACCAAACCGTTTGTAAATCCGTCAAGATTTCACCGAGATAAGAGTATTTCTGTTCGTGCTGATCACTCATCTCACATCAGGAACCACAGAGCCCACCAGAAAGCTAGCCTGTGACAAGATGGCCGCCGGTGATGATGATAGAGACTATTATGGAGACTAGATAGAGACTATTATTATGGATATCTTTGATTACCATAGTCTCGAGATAACAAAACGAAACTTCTATTCAAAGATGCTTAAAGGACTCGGACGCGTACTCGACTTGAAGTGGCGCTGTGCAGACCGACTTGTGTATGACATCAAAGTATTCAAAATACTTTGCGATTTAAAAGCATATGTAGCCGTCTGCTCTCACGGTACTTTGATGTCATACACCGATTGGTTTGCGCAGCTTCAAGTCAAACAAACCTAGCGCCTAAATGAAGATGTGGTTACTCCATGTTAGACCCCGACCGATAAAGGATTTTGAAGGCCGATACCGATACAAATATTTGTTGGTTTTAAAACCCGATATTCCGATATATCGGCCGATATTTTTATTTTTTATTTTTTTAATTTCAGAAACGCGCAAAAAAAAAATTAACAGATTTCCCTAACATTAGTTATTTGTGGTTATTTTTGAGTTTTACCTAAAATAATATGATAATGCATTTTAAAAAAAACTTGTTTCTTTTATTGTCACAACAGAACAGACTGATGATAGTGGCATTAGCTAGCTTTGTGGTTAGCTAGTCTACGATGAGCCATAATTTAGCTTTGGATAACGTCATACTGCAAATTGTAAAACATACATTTTCAATATAACAGGCCAAGGAGAGATGAGACGTCTCACTGCTATAACTGTCACGCGCTATTAAAGAAATACTTCAGTCACATTGTCAAAAGTTAAAAGGACAGTCAGTCAACTACACTGTAACGTAACTATTACTAGCTAATTCCGCTTCACTCTCTGCTTATTTAACGGCACCAAAACTGGACATGATAGTCACAAATTTTGTCATGCTTATTTGAGTTAAGAGAACTGATGGGGATGTTCTTTTAATTGTTATTCAAACAATGTATGTATCGTGACCATAGACTGTAAAAAAAGATGGACGACGCCCCCTCGCTCTTTTCCATCAGAGAGAACTGAGGCCGCCAGTGTCTCGATATGGCGCTGACATCTCGAACTTGAGTCTGCGCACTTGCGTGTTTGGGGACCAGTCATGCGCAGTCGTGAGCAGGAAGTAAGGCCGCGAAATCAAGGCCCCGCCCTCATTCTCGCTGAATCAAACGCAAGCACACGCCCCGCACTTTCATTAAGTTGCCTCTGTCTGCTTCTTTCCTGTCCAATGATGTCTGCCGATTGCAGAACCTTGTTAAAATAAGGTAAATACAACTACTAACCACATAATCAACATTATTAAAAAACGTTCGCAGGTGCTTCAGTGACTGCCTCGCACAGAGAACCTGTCAATCACAGCTGTCAATCATGATGTCAGAGCACCGTTATTTTATCATCACATAACTAACTAAAAACAAACTTATTTTAAAAACGAACACTTGAAATTACATAAACGTGATATAAACTACAGTAAATGACAGAAACTATCTTTGGATAAAGGATATGTGAAGTGTAATTTAATTGTTTAGTTGGTCTCGCGTCCCATTGAATAACATGGGGGAGGCGGGGATTATGAGCTATACTAGGTCCAGTCACAGGGGGGCGATCGAGACGTTTTGGCTTCACTTTTGAGGGCTGGTGCGGCACGCTTGATCGTGACCAACTCAACGAGTGTTGCCAACAGGAACGTTGTAGAGTGCCCTCTGGTGGACAAACCATACAACTCCAACACTCATGACATGGTTCAAGCATGTTTTGCTCGTTTTTATTTTACTTTTGAAATATTCATTTATCGGCCATTATAACTGCAGATACCGATAGTTTGGACAATGCCTAATATCGGCCTGCGGATATATCAGTCTGGCTTTACTCTCTGTGATAATTGCCGTAATGATTTGAACCATAAAAAGCCTTGCAGAACTTGCAAAACGGTAGTAATTACAAAGCGTAAACTCGCAATGACGATTTAATTTTAGCATTATTTCAATTAACAAAAACATTTTTTAATAGTTCCAGAGGAAAACAAAGAATTTTATTATAATGCAGAATAACTTTTGCTACAGGCTCTGTATCAATGCCTAAAATGTTGCCTAGGGTGCTTTTGAAACAGACCTAGGGTTCATTTGTGTCTCACACACCTGTACACTAATGCTTCCCTGAAGCTTGAGCTGGAGGCGGATCATGTCGACCTCACTGGTTGCACAGAGGGCTTTGAGTTCCGCCACCTTCCCGCTCATCTCATCTATGGCCACCTCGATGGGGCTCAGGTCTGTGTGGTGCTGATACATCACTGCTATGCGCTTTTTCACATACGGGAAACAGTGTGTAGCTGAAACACAACGATTGAAGAAAGAGAAGAAAGAGCAAATAAACATAAAATGGATGCAATGGTACATTTAGAGTGGCTAGAAGAACAAACATTAAGGTCCCATCTGAAATCTACTGTTTGTGCAGTAATCAGGGTTTATGTTCCCTGTGAAAAGTGTTTTATTTTCAACACACTCTCAAAGAAGGTCATTCTGCCTCAATGACCAGATCTGATCTGAAAATTTATGAGAAGATGAAGATCAGGATTAAACTTTGAAATTTCCTGGTTGCTTTTATAGCACTGAACAACAGTAAACTTGCGATTAAGAAGACTTTGATTATGTATTTGTTTTCGAATACCACCGTTCAAGATCAGGGTGTACAGTGTTAATAGAGGAAGTACAGATCAAAATGTAATAAAGGTTATTGTTCCTGGACTAGCTGGTTAAATATGTTAAACCATTAGGAGGGCAAGGGACAGGCTACTGTATGTTTCCCTGTCTACCGGTGCACTTGGTAAACACAATAAAATCAAGAATCAATGGATGTTTCGGATTAAGGTAAAACATGTAAAATATCATTCAAAAGTCTGGGTTCAGAATTTGTTTGTTTGTTTCAAAGTTCCTTTTTCACCAAGGATTCAATTGATCAAAAATGAAAATAAAGAGATTTGTGTTACAAAAGGTTTCTATTTGAAATAAATTCTGAATCGTGAAAAAAAAAAACAATTGCAGTTTCCACACTAAAAAAATCCAGCACATTTAAAAACAAAAACAAAAAAACTGTGATAATAAATTAGAAATGTTCCTTGAACATCAAATCAGCATATGATAATGATTTCTAAAGGTTCATGTGACACTAAAGACTGAAATAATGATGCTGAAAATTGAGCTACCATCACAGGAATAAATGAACTGTTTTCTATTTTGATATATTTATAAATCTATTTTAAATTGTAATTCTATTTCAGAATTGTACAGATTTTACTGTATTTTTTAAGCAAATAAATGGAGCCTTGGTGAACAAAAGAATCATCTTTTAAAACATCAAACTGCTTGACTGTTCAATAAACCACAAAACTCTTTTCCACCATTGGGCCAAACATTTCTTTTTGTGAAATCATGCTGATCTGGGTCAGCTGGGACAGCTGCTTTTCTTTTTACATTTTAGTGCTACGAACTCAGGATTAGAATGTATATTACCTCAGAGTCACAAGTGTAGTGGCTTAAAGGGATACTCCACTTTTTGGGGGGAAATAGGCTAATTTTACAACTTCCTCAGGGTTAAATATTTGAGTTTTACTGTTTTCGAATCCATTCAGATGATTTTCTGATATTTAGAAGAATATCAGTAACCAGACAATTTCTGGTCTCATTGACTTCCATAGTATATTTTTTTTCCTACTATGGAAGTCAATGAGACCAGAAACTGTCTGGTCACTGATTTTCCTCTAAATATCAGAAAATCAGGTGAAAGGATTCAAAAATGATAAAACCCAACTGTTTAACTCTGGGGGAGTTGTAAAATGAGCCTATTTCCAAAAAAAGTGGAGTATCCCTTTAATACTATAAGTAAACATTGATGAGGCTCTTTGACAAGTAAACATTGACAAGTTTTTAATATTATTATGTAATATAATATTATATGAGTAAAAGATGAGTTAGCTAGTGTAACATACCTAGGTAATGAAAACAGGATATGGAAAATATACTAGAAAATATCATCAAATCACTATAGTCGTTCTACTAGCATAGTTGAGTAAGGTTATCTAACCATGCTCAAGTGAAAAAGCAACTGGAACCATTTCACACTATGCCATAACTGTTTGGCCCAATAGTGGAAAAGCGTAAGAAAGAAACGTAAGGGTGTTACGGGTTTGTTAATGGAAGTTATCTTCTTCACTCTTGCTGTATGTTTCATGTGCACTTTTTTTCACAACAGTAACCCTTGTGGGGTCAGAGGTAGTGATCACTCACTGGTGAGCACCGTCCTGCGTTTACACTGTTCCTCGACCCCGCCGTGCCGCTTGCCTGACTCTGTGAATGGAGTCTCGAACACAAAACGGCGAATGTTGTGGCTCCTCTCAAAGTCGGTCTTCCTCTCTTCCAGCTCCTTTTCCTCTAAATACGGCGTCACATGCGTCACTTGGATGTAGGCATACTTTGCCTCCAGATCTTTAGGGTTCACCTGAGATAGATGAGGAGAAGGTCAAAGGTTAGGGTGGGAGGAGACCAGTAAAATGCTGATGAATAAACAGAAAACCTGTCTGTAAGTGCATTGAGGTTAAGGTGCGACTGGAAACTTTGCATATCAGGTCTGTTGTCGAAACTTAGGGTGCAATGAACTTGTTTGTGTGTGCTTGTGTAAACACAATAATAATGAGTCTTGGATCAAGTAAAAAAATCTTGATATAGCTTTTCTATTTTACTACATATTTTAATACTATTTACTCGGAAGTCAAACCAACACGCATAGCAGGTGAGCTGGATTAATTTTTGAGGCAAATAGGCATAAAAAAATAAATAAAAATAAAATAAATGGTGCTTATTTCCCAGCATGAAATGGGCCATTCATACTTAATATGCTAACATTGTTTGACTCTTTCCGAGTTTCATTTACATTGAAATTCAATTAGAAAACTAATGTCTTGCAATGTCAAGATAAGTTTATTCCTTTCTTGTTACTCACAGATTTAATGAATTTGATTGTTACCTTGTTGTTATTCATGAACCAAGTGCTGAGGTCTTTGTGAGTTTCACGCATGTTTTCTATCTGATTAATGGTGGTCATGTGATGAGTGCTCGACACATCACGTGGTGGAACTGTCAAAGAGCACTTTGCTCTCCATGACATAAGCATTTGTCATAGTTATGTATATTAGATGAGGGGTTTTCAAATATTTGAAGGCCACAGACTCTCAAATAAGATATTTATTTATCTTATTAAATAACTTTTTTCAGAGTTTGAAAACCCATGCTTTAGCTAAACCATGAAAACATGTCATTTCAAAACAAGCTAAGTGTTGCCATAATTTTTAAAGTGATACTCCACCCAAAAATTTTAATTCTGTCATGTCATGTGGATCCAATTTTGTGTGCATTTCTTTCCTCTGCTGAACACATTGGGAACCAAACAATATTGGAGCTTGTTGACTTTTCTCATAATATCTTCTTTTATGTTCCAGAGAAAAAAAATCATACACTTGTGCAACAACATGAGCCTGAGTAAATTGCTTTTTTTACAGTGAATGTGTGTAGTAGTGTAACTATGTTTGTATGCTCAGATTAAACTCAGTTGCCTGAGCTTAATATGAGTGTGCACGTGCTCACCCTGCCAGAGTCCTGGATCATTTTGACGTTTTCTTGACCAAATTTGTCTGAGTAAAGTTTGAGGAGACGCTGGGAAATCTCTGAGAGAGGAGTGAATTTTGGTTCTTTATAGATATATTCCTTTCCATCCTCATCTTCAAAGAAACCCTGAAACACACACAACATCTCATCACAATCTATGCGTGACCTATTTCCCAGCATGCACTGTTGGTGTTATTAATGTACACCCAACAAAAGCTGGTTTCAATCCCAAAATCAACAAACCTAAACATCACACGTAGAAATGAAAAGTTATGACTGATGGACACACACTTTGACATTTAACTGTCTTAAAACCCTCAGATGTATTCAGAATTTCAAAACAATCCTGATAACACACCCTGGCAGAGCTCAGACTATGAATATATTTCTTCATGTTATCCTTAAATAATCAGTGCTATCTTTTATTCGCTGTTGTCTGACATAGACACTTTTGAAACATCAGCACTTACGCAGCACACTGTGTTTTCACAAAAACAGCTCAAGCCATAAATTCGCATAGCTTCTGTGAGGTTAATGGGCACAGCGTATAGCGAAAGAGCTCACTAAGTGTTGCCAAGCTCATTTTTATGGTCTGAACCCATTTAAAAATGGCTTCCATAGTAAACAATGACTCAGAGTGCTGCCAGGCTCAACCCGGAATGAAGAAATGACAGGATGTACAGATGAGAGAATGTGTTATGCGTTTAAAGATTGATGAAGGACACTAGCAGCACACAGAAAAAGGCCTTCTCCTTTAAACCAAAAGCACACGCAGACAAACAAGCAGAAGTTTAGTGAGACTGTTATGGTCAAAGCAAAATTTTGCCTGACAATGAGTGGGACAGCACACACACTCACACACAGTCCACAACAACACTTACCGCAGCCTTAGGAAAGAAAAAAAAAGCAGAAAAGATTGATTAACTGAGACCCACAATGACTTAGACATGCTTTAAACAAGACTCAAGCTATCATGCAGGGTATATTATCATGCATACAGGAATGCTTATTTTTAAAGAGGTCACATCATACATTTTTATCACTGAATTTTCTCCCTGAAGTCCAATTGTAATGTCTATTTCCTGTTTATAAGTTTCGTTTGAAGGTGACCACCTTTTCCACCTTCTCTGGTAGTTTCTGATAACCGAATAAACACATATAAACGACACAAAGACTATTATATTTTGGGTTTTTGATAAAAAAAGGTCAGAAATCCAAACATTTAAAAATGAGATGAATATCAGTTTCAATAGATTGTCCTTGTTTTTGGACTGGGGAGGAAGTTTTGAATCAAACTTACATTTTTTTTAATTAAAATTTTTTTAATTAAAAAAAAAGTAAAAAAAAAAAAAAAAAGGAATTAAAAATTTTTTAATTAAAAAAAAAGTAAAAAAAAAAAAAAAGGAATTACTTTTTTATTTATATATATAAAAAAATCAAGAACAATTTGGTACCACATGATATGATCCCTTTAAAATAAAATACAATTTTTCCTATTGTGCAGCTCAATCCTCAAACTGTTTGTGTAAGCTGGACTGGTAAAAACTTTATATTGTCTTACCTGGCCGAAAAATGCAACTCTGAAAAACGTGCCAAGTAGCCTCTTCCCAGAATGCATCACTTCCATCACTTTAGTGTAAGCCCGATGTAACGTGTCATACAGGTGGGCCAGTTTCTACACAACAGCACAAAGCTACATTCATACTGTCTACATTTGAGTATATACTACATTTCTGGTAAATGCTAAATTTGAATTTCCAATAATACATAAACAGTGTGTGTGTGCGCACCTCAAAGTCTCGGCGTTGTTCGTAAATTGGGATGATGAGTTTATATATATCTGAAATAAGTTCGTAACGTTCGGCTTTCCATAAACCATCAGCACAAGCTTCTAGCAACTCCATCAGCACCTCCTGCAGACATACATAAATATATAATTACATACTTTCACTTACCTATGTCCAATACTGTATCTCAACTAAGGATGCACGATATATCGGCCACTATATTAGTATCGGCCAATATACGTCATTTTTAATGTTATAGTTATCGGCCCGATAAGAAAATTTGGTTGATATATTAAAACTAGGACCGGGCAACGATTAATCGCGATTAATCACATCCAAAATAAAAGTTTGTGTTTACATAATACATGTGTGTAGTGTGTATAATTATATTGTATATATAAATACACACACATGCATGTATATATTAAAGAAATTTTTGCTGTATATATATTTATACATCATTTATATTAGATATAAATATTAATATTTGATATATTAATAACATGTTTTTCTTAAATATATACTTGCATGTGTATGAATTTTTTATATACAAAATAATTATACATAATTATACACAGTACACACACATATATTATGTAAACACAAACTTTTATTTTGGATGCGATTAATTGCGATTAATCATTGCCCAACCCTAATTAAAACCGATAAATTATGGATCATTTCCTTCCGATGAGATGGTTTGGAACTGCATGAAATATGATTGGAATCATTTCAAAAAAGGCAAGTTTACCGCAAGTCTGTCATATACTATGGGCTACATAAAATTATAATGAAAACATTCTAATTGTGTGTTTGGGACATGGCTTTTAATGGTGAGATTTTGGCTTTCAAAATATATTTTAAAAAATTGGATGTAGATTTGTCGGCCAACATATCGGTTATCGGCTTTCAAATATAAAGAATTATCGGTTATCGGCCAAAAATGTCATATAAGTACATCCCTAATCTCAACATCAATGCACTTACATGATGCCTCCAAATGCAACACTCGCAGAAAAAAAGATTAAAAAAAAGAGCTGTCCCTTGGGGTGGTACACTAATATGTAGTACTTATATTTACCTAACTAAAAATATACACCTTTTAGGGGTAAATAAGTTCCAACGGTGAACCCCATTGAATTCATTTGAACCTTTTTTTCTTTCAAATTGTGACAAAACTGCTGTTCTAAGAACTAATCTGTCATTTAATTTAATCCAAGTGTCTTTCTAAAGGGTACAATGTTAATGGGTTTGAAAATACAACCTTTTGGCTATCAATCCAGACCTTTAACCACTAGGTCACACAATGGGAACTGAACTGATTTCCTGTGAGCTTTAGTTTAATCAGTCTGATTCAGAGTTAACAACAGGTGAGGGCCTTTCTCTAGTGATTTGGTTCATCTCAGCGTGTTTATTGGGTGGTTATACACCACATGCACATTGAAGCAAATCGAAGGACATTTACTCCACTCAACCAAGTCCAAAAGCATTTGATTAACTCTGACCGCAAAGACGATCTTTTATCACAAGTGAATGCACTGAACAAATTGTAAATGTTACTCAAAGAGTTAAATGCGCAAACTGACTATTCACAGGGATGAGGGACTCTCAGGGCAAATTAAGGCTCATTATCTGGACTTCCTTTACTAACACACCCTCTGGACAGGGACAATTGGTACTGATTAGATAAGAAACGAGAACATTTGACTGACGTTGTTTTAAAGGAGAGCTTTGAATTCATTCCAGCGCTTCTTCATCAAGGAAGAGGGTCTTGATTCATGAACTATATAAATGTGATTAGTAGCAAGCTGGTTTAAACCTCATTGAAATGAACGTCCTGCATGCCCACATCCTCCATCATGGCTGCCTCCTCATCGATGTTGGGTGTGATCACACGAAATGCCAAGCAGCCCTGACGAAACATTCCTGCCAGGGAGAAGATATAGCAAGCGGAATTGGTTAAAGCAGGTTTAATAAACTGGAACACTTTCACAAAAGGTCAGGTATTTGGACACACACACACACATACACGGTATTAAGAGAGATTACACCTCAAGAATACCCACTGTAAATAATGTTCACATTACATAATATGTGTGTGTTTGTGTGCATACATGTGCACTATTTCTTGACCCTGCATTATTAGTGCTGTTATCACACAAAGATTACCTCCTGTAAAAGAAATTGACAAAGAACTCCAGATTGCAAAATAAAGTTGAACCTTGAACAAGACGCCTTTATAAATATGTGTGCGTGTGTGTGTGTGTGTGTGCGTCCATTTAAGCAAGAGAAAATGTTAAATCACCTTTCACCTGAAAACTAGAAAAATAAGCTCAATTGTCACAGCCTTCAAAACATAATGACAAGCCACCCAAAACATAGAGCTTTTAATGAAAAGAACTTCTTACAAATTAATTCTTGCTTATAAAATAGTTCTAAAACATTTTATGAGTCATTCTTTTGTCCAAATCTATTAATATATCATATACTGTTACATTCACTGGTTTGTATTGCTTGTTTTTTTTTTTTGGACTTCTATTTTGAAGTGCATTATCTGTTCCCATTGTTCACTTCCTGTGTTTAGTTCTTAGCATTGTGATTTATTACCCACACCTGCTCTTTGTTTGCCTCTTCCTACTCTGTAAATGTATACCCCAGTGTGTCCTTAGTGGATGTATCATGTGTATTGTTATCAGTATTGTTTTGCCTGCCAAGCCCTGTGCTTGGAAATAACCTGTATATACATTTTCTTGCCTGTGTCTCCCTTTAATTTGATTTATTTTGTTACTTTTTTAATACACGTTCTATGTTGCAATTGAATCCTCTTCTCTGTCTTTCTGAAACACCACATATTACAGGGTATACGCTAAACATATGAACAGCACACTGGGAACAATGAGGACAGAAAATACACTTCAAAATAAAAGTCCAAATAACAAAAGCAAGAAACACAAAACCAAGGAACACATACATTTAGCTACTCTTTACAAGCCATAATTGTTTAAAATGTGACATTTGTTTTAATTAACAATTTTACTAACAAAGTATTTGACAAATAGATAACAGTGTGTTTAAATGCCCTCATAAAGGCAAAAATGCATCTAAATTCTATTCCAATTATCACATCTTTATTGATTTTTTTTTACTTGCACAGTACATGCAAACTAGGTTTAGTGTGCCCCCTAATGAACCCCTCACCTTTCCTCTTCAGGTACTCAGCCACCAGTGCTGCCACATGCACGTAACACATTGCTGCCTAAAGAAAAATAAGCCCTTGATGATGTCATTGTAGTAACATATTATCCACCAGCCATTGATTTACAGCACCACCAAACAAACTGATGCTAAATGAAATGTTAAACTAAATAGAGTGCATAAATGAAGGATCTTAAAATAGAAGTAATTTATGAATTTAAAGAGCTTTTAATTTATTAATTAGCATTATTTGGCTGGCTTACCTCAGATAGATCTCCGTTCTTGACATGGATTTTAGCCATACTATCCAGCCAGGTTTTACGCAGCTCCGGGGTGCTGGTGTAGGATTTGGCCAGGCTGTATTGCAGGTCCACCAGCATCTCTGGGTCTTTTTCATGTTCCTTCATCTGCTCAGTGGCCATGAGTACCGTCCGGATCCGCTTGGTCAGGTCCTTCACATCCGAGGGAAAAGCTGTGTGCTGGGGCCACAGGAAGTAAGAGTGCAGGATGAGCAAACAGTCACATCTGATGTGACTTATACATGTGATTTGAATATGAAAAGCTGATGATCTACTAGTTTATGGTGTTCGGTGTTATTCTAACATCCATATTTATTGTTAACATTGATTTTCCAAGCAGATGCTACTTACTCAAATAGCAATCTATAATACTACGTCTGCTGTAAAGTATATATATCTTTTAGACTATTTTTGAATAGATTAGTGTTTTGCAAATGAAACAAAATAAGAAATGAACCTGAAGTTTTACCTTTACAGTTTTATCACTGTTGGCACAATTATTAATAATGGACAGTGACTGCTGGAAGCGTGTCCCACCAATCCCGATGACATCAGCGATCAGCTGACTGACTGCAATCACCACCTGTGAATTTTTTTTAGTACATTTTTTAGCCAGATTATCTCAGAATATTGAAAAGAAAAAAAAGGTCAGTTTGAACTTGCAAAGGAGCTCTCTAGATCAGTGATTCTCAACCAAGGGGCCCGGGGCCCACTAAGGGGCCTCATCAAACTTCCAAGTGAGCTGAAAGATTACTTAAAATGATTATATTATTATAAGATGATTATAAGATTATATCTTTATTGTAATTTGTTTGCCCAACAACTGCCGGTTAGCTATATTTAAGAACCAGGATTCTCATAGTCTTGGAAAACCTAGATATTTGATGGAATTTTAAAAGTGTGAATTCTTGATGTGGAAAAATGTATTAAATCCTAAAGCCACGAAAATTGATAATTTATAATGAATTTAAATGTATTATTGAACCCTGAAGAACGTTAAATTACTGAAAGTTCTGGAATTATTTAAATGTCATTATTTTAATTATTCATAGTTACATGTATTGCCTCTCTTAGATTCTGTGCATCAAAGTCTAAATACCTTCAAAGGCATAGTTCAACCAAAAATGAAAATTTTTGTCATCACTATCTCACTCTCATGTTGTTTCAAACCTCAATGAGTTTATTTTTTCTGCTAAAGAATGTTGGTAACCAGACAGTTTACAACACTATTGACTTCCATTTTTTTTCCTACTATGGAAGTCAATGGATGTCGTCAACTGTCTGGTTACCAACATTTTTTAAAATATCTTCTTTTGTGTTCAACAGAACAAAAAAACGTATACATGTTTGGAACCACTTGACGGTGAGTACACAATGGGTGAACTATCCCTTTAATATCTTTGAGGACCAAATATTTTATTTGACACTGGGGGTCCTCAGAGTCAGGAAGGTTGGGAACCGCTGCTCTAGATTGACACCTTACCCATTACCCTCTTTTCCCTCTCTTGCCTGCAGGTGTGTACGGACAAAGGACCTCCTGTCATTGTACTCAAAGTTGCTCTTCATGAGGAAATAGAGCAGGTGGGCGGCATCACTGCGTATGGAGCTCAGTTTGGAATTACAGCACTTCAGGATCTCATAACAAAAACAGGCACACATATCCGCCCGGCCGTCAAAGAACGTGCAGGGAAACTGAGAAAGAGAGAAAAAGACACATGTAGTGTAGGATGAGACTTATTAAAAAATAATGAACAACATGTTGGACATTTAATTCCATAATTATGTGGACACAATACAAAAATCAGTGGCAGGAAGTGTTACTATGTGACTGTGAAGTTCAGAGAACGTTCCCTGTTAGGGATCACTATTTTGCTTGCTTGATCCCTGAGTAAACCATCCAAAACTGAAAACTGTCAGATTCCGGTGCACTGTTGGTAGTTTCTAGAAGTTTATGTATTTCAAACGGCGTCTTTTGGGGATTTTTCTCCTCTCATATCCCATGAAACAACAGTAAGGGTACCTTGTAAATGAAGGTACGTAGGGAGGTGAAGACTTGCTTCAGTGCCGTTTCTGACTGGGGGATCTGAAGGAAACAGAGGTGAACCTGGAAAACCTTCTTCATCAGCGGGTTATGACCCAAATCAGCACATAGCTGCGTCTGTGGATACATGGTTTAATTTGAAAGTGCTGTAGGGAAGAACTAAACTTTGTTCATTTGTACTAATAAACCTAAGGTACCTTAAAGCCCATGAGGAAGACACTGAGTGTGTCCAGCACAGTCAAACACACCTCCGTTGAGACGTTAGCCTCCAGGAGACACGCGTCAGCATCACCATGGCAAGATGCTGGAGGAGAAAGAGGAAAACAAAGATAACTTTAAGTGAACCTGGCAAAAACATTGCCCAAGTTCTGAGACTGTTCTCTATTAGCTGGGTAATCCTGGAAGACAGTGTTGGGAACCACTGGACTTCAATTTATTCTGCATTGAAGGTGTGCCAAAATTGCACAAAGGATGATGTGTGTAAAATATGCATAGTGCTCTTTTGGTTCCCTTGAAACCCAAGAAGCTCTTACCGGTTATTCTACAAAGATCCCAAGAACAAATTCTCAGACTGAAACATACACATACAAAGTGTAATTTTCATGATTGTCAATGCATATCAAGTTCTTCTAAATGTTCATTTTAGATAAGCTGTGAAGGATGAGGAGTGATCAAGAAATAATGTGTTAATGTGTCTTACTGTGGTTGAAAGTGTGTGCGTTCTCCAGGTTGCCCAGCTGGTGTAAGCGTGTTTGCATGACGCCTCCTCTGTTACGAGACACAGGAAGAGTCAACGACTTCCTGTCCGGAGCTATAAACCCCACCCCCTCCTGGCTTCTGAGGAAAAACAAAGCCTTTATGAGAGGTCTAGTAAGCTATACAGTAAATACAGTAGAAAAATACAAGTATGTGGGGTCATATCATAGATATATTTTTTTTACCCTGAGGTCCACAAAAAGTATAATGTTGGTGAAGGGTTTTAGAACATGTTCCTCTCAGCATTATACAGGCTGTACAGTACCATTCAAAAGTTTGGGGATGTTAAGTTTTTATTTTTATTTTTTTAGTTTAAAGTGCTAGTAGTCTAACGTTCGCCAAGGCTATTTAAAAAATCCAGCAAAACAGTAATCTTGTGAAATATAATGACAATTTAAAACAATATTTATATTTTAAAATGTAATTTAATCCTTTGATGGCAAATGTGAATTTTCAGCATCATTACTCCAGTCTTCATTGTCACATAATCATTCAGAAATCGTCTCGGTTACATGGTAACCCACGTGCCCTGGAAGAGAGAATGGAGACGTTTGTCGGAGGGATCCGACAGAAATGGTATATTGGCAGAGAGACCAGTCTACTTCGAGAGAAACTAAACAAGCCAATGCACATTGGCATGCTATAATTACGCCACCTGCTTTTATCACACAGTGCGGGTATATAATGAGCAGCAGGTGCAACGCATCTTTGCATTTCGCTGTCTGCAGCGACTGCTACAACAACATGGCGACAGGACGAATGTCTTCGTTCCCTCTTTCAGGGATCAAAGGTTACCATACGTAACCGAGAAGTTCCCTTTCATGTCGGTCACTCCAACGTTCGTTGGAGGGATCCGACAGAAATGGGATCCTTACCAACATGCCATGTTCTTGGCCCTTCTAGTGCCCTGCATAAGCCCTCTCTCTTTAATAGAAGCAGAAGCTTATGGGGGAAGTCCTGGCCACTGATGTTCCACAAGACCCACTCGGTGAGAACATTGGATAACACTGGGACACTGTCTTTCCTAGGGAGGTAACGTGGAGAATACACATATGGACTAGCCAAGCAGGGTAATGCAACATATGGAAGTCCCTGGGGTGGTTCCAGCCGAATCCTAGGAGGGAAGCGTACCGGCAGAGACAGACACTGGCTAGTCGACAGAGTAGCCATACCTTGGATTTTACACATATGGAGTTGCCGCAGGGACCGCTACATACTGACACCCAGCCAAGGACAGGTTCCTCAATGCATACAAGCGTTAGGCCTGGCGTCAGACGCTCCGCAACATCTGGCTGTCGTTACGCCAGTCTTCATTGTCACATGATGCTTCAGAAATCGGAAATCAGTATTGTTAACAACACACTGGAGAAAATAGACGCAAGTATCTGGCCGACCAGGCGAGAATGGCGTAGCAAGCCGACTCTTGAGGGGGTTCCCCACACTACTGGCCACTTGGGGCGAGTATACTGGCTCTACCCGAAAGCTATAGAATCTAGGGAACGTGTTGGGTGTCGCCCAGCCCGGAGCTCTACATATATCTGTCAGTGAGGCACCTTGACCCAATGCCCAGGAGGAAGCAACACTTCTAGTGCTCTCGCAACCCGAATGGGCAAGGTACGTCTTGGGATTTATACGCCAAGGCACTGCGCGTTGAACGCTCAAGGCTTTGCGAGAAAGGGAAGACGAACAATGTGCCCACGAACGCAGTATCAGCATGCATAAGCCCAGGCATGTGAGACCATGATCAAGGACGTCACATGAGGACAGGGAACGACCGCATATCAGATCGCTCCGAAGCGAAATGCAAAGACGCTCATTATATACCCACACTGCGTGATAGAAGCAGCTGGCGTAATTATCGAATGTCATTTAGTTTCTTTCGAAGTAGGTTGGTCTCCCTGCAAAGATCCCATTTCTGTTGGATCCCTCAAATTCTGTCTAATATGCCGATTTGCTGCTCGAGAAACTTGCATTCTTGTTATTATCAATGTTGAAGACAGTTGTGATGCTTACTATTTTTGTAGAAACCATGACACTTTTTACAGGATTCTTTGATAAATAGTAAGAACATTTATTTGAAAAGGAATTTTTGTACCATTATATTTTAATACTCCCCTGCAAAATACCTTACAAATCTTACTGAACCCCAAACTTTTGAACGGAAGTATACCTCAAACACTTTCATGAGAATCCTTTTTTGAAATGAGTAACAATGGCTTATGATCAGCAGTTTTGCTGACGAGTCAATACAGCTTCCATCAATAAAAGCCTCTTTGCAAACCTTGCATTACTTTAAGAAAAGCTCACAAAATAATCCATGCTAAAATGTGCCACACAAACTGTCAAGGAGGGATTGAAATATGGAAGGAGCTGTTTTTGCAGCTAGTTTTAATAGATGGTTTTGTTGACTAGGGAGGACATTTTGAAGTTATAAAGGAAAACTACATTTCTCATGATATGACCCATTTAAAACATCAACATTCACTATGGTTAACCTCTATACTTCTGTATATTACACACGTCACATTTTCTACAACTAGCCAATATATGCATATGGCACTGTTACTCATGGTTGTAGATGGTTGATAAAATATGTTAATATAGTATATTAGATGCTGGCATCCATTAATCATGTGACTGCCCACTGGACAAAGAGCAGGACATGATGACATAAGCACTAAGTACATAGGTGCGATGATATTATTGTAATTCTTGTGTTTGATGGACACATGCAGGTGATATACTGTATAACTAAACATGAAACCAAAACCTTCTGCTCTTAGACTACTAAGAAAGCATGAATGTGGAAATGCCTCAGCTCATATACACACAGAGCAGTGAGTTAGTTGAATGAGTCAGCATGCTGTTAGTGAAGGCCACTCAAAAGCACACAGGTCTTACCCTGTTCAGGGGTGCCAGGATGCTACAGTATCACTGACTAACTGAACCCTCGCCAGCATTTCAGCCAATAAAACATATACACACATAAAGGAGTAGCGTCATTCAAGGTATGATTATAGATAGTGTAGGACTTGATGGTGTGTGTATGTATGTATGTGTGTGTGTGTGTGTGTTTGTGTGTGAGTACATGTTAGTTAAAGGCAAGAGAGAGAGACAAGTAGATATGAGATAGAGCATGCATTTATACTGTATCTCTGATTCTACAAATGAAAAGTGGTCAAATCAGATTAGAACTTAGAAAATTAGAACTAGGGCTGTCAATCAGTTGAAAATGTTTAATTAAATTCATTATTCATGATATTCAGATGATTTAAATAAATAAATAAATAAATGATTCACAATGAATCACGTTTAATAATTGCTGACAAAGGTTTAGCAAATGAGGATACTTCAAATACAATAAAAATTGACTACCACTATGATGAATAGACATCAGAAAAAATGGCTTTAGTAACACTGTGGGTTTTTAGTTTAGTTAGTGGCTTTTTAGTTTGAAGAAACATTGTTTGTTTATTTTCATATCACTGATCATAAGCCTAGCTCTGGTATGAGTTCTTATTCATTTTTTAATTAAAGTATTTTATTGGCGTGATTGAGTTTACAAGCAATAATGACAAGAAAAATAAATAAACATTATAACTAGGGCTGTCAAACGATTAATCGCGATTAATCGCATCCAAAATAAAAGTTTGTGTTTACATAATATATGTGGATGGACTATGTATAATTATTTTATATATGTAAATACACACACATGCTTGTATATGTTTAAGAAATATTTTCTTGTATATACTGTATATAGATTTATATAGAATTTATATTATATATAAATATAAATATTTTACATATAAATAATATTTTTTTCTTAAATATACATGCATTTGTGTGTATTTATATATATACAAAATAATTATGCACTTTGCACCCACATATATTATGTAAACACAAACTTTTATTTTGGATGCGATTAATCGCGATTAATCGTTTGACAGCCCTAATTATAACAACAACAAATAATGATAAAATGAGTATTAAAATATTATTTATTACCTTAGTATTATTATTATAATTATCATATGATACTATATAGTATACAATATAATCTTATATACGTAAAACAATATATACAATATTATGTAATTATATAGAATAGACATTTAAGACAGTCTGAATAAAATATAAATAAAATATGAATAATATTATTTTGTTTAATAATACAAATTATGTAATGCCATTTTTTTAGTGGTTCTAAATTGATACATTAAATTGACAGCCCTAATTAGGATAATTTCTCTCATTGGTTTTGGCATAAGTATCCGGTTTAACAAAAAAAAACATGATTACTTAATGGTCGCCTTCATTTTTTTCATTTCACACAAAATGTACGATTGAACAGCAAAAAAATCAACATTTTGACAATTAGGAGTAAAAAAAAAAATATTTTACCTGGCAATGAATCTCTTCCCCATATACCTGAACTGATGAAGACACACTCTGTGTAAGAGAGATAGAAATGAACTGAGTACTCAGTATTAAGTTACAGGACATCACTGCTCTAATGTGATTAGCACTAGATGACTTACTCTACTAAAGTGAAAAAATCCATCAGCTCAGAGGTTGTGGCTTTGTTCCAGTATGTAAATAAGGCATCTGGGAAAAAAAAGTCAAAAATGAACAAATTCATGAGCACAAGTAAGTGACCTTTGAAAATTGCAGTCACGTGTGTATGTTCCTACCTTCAGACATGCTTTTTAAGACATGGAGGAAACACATGAGCAGGTTTTTGATTTCATCTCTGTCCAATTTATCACAACGCAGGATAGAGCTACCCAGGGCAGAGGCTGACTGAGTCTGTCATAGACACACACACACACACACACACACACATAAAATATATAATGGAAGACAACAAAAAAATCACATCACAGAACGTCTCGGTTACGTATGTAACCCTCGTTCCCTGAGTAGGGAACAGAGACGTTCCGTCGGATGAAGACGAATGGGGTTTCGCTTAGAAAGCATATCGACTTTGAGTATACAAAACGAGCCAATGGCAAAGGAATGCCAAGGGTCTGCGGAATTTGCATGGGTTACGCCCCACTGCGTGGATATAAAAGGAGAATGCCGGCAATAGGCAGATATGTTTCTTCGCTGAGGAGCCAAGACTGAACTCGGCTGTTCCAGCCATACAGCCGAAGTAGCAGGAAGACGGAACGTTATATGTAACCGAGACGTTCCCTTTCGCCATGTAAATTCCGCAGACCCATGGCATTCATTTGCCATTGGCTTGTTTTGTATACTCAAAGTTAATAGGCTTTTCTAAGCAAAACCCCATTCATCGTCATCCGACGGAACTCGGAGTGACAACGAAAGGGAACAATGTTTAATCAGAAGCTTGAGCAGAGGAATCATGTACTGCTCAATCCTAAATGACTTTAAGCGTGCAAAAAACACAACACCTCACCACATGCTCAGAGCTGAAAGAATAAAATATGAGAAAGACATGCAACACCCTCATAAACTATAAAAGATTAAAGAGTTGATAGCACACACACTCCCCACACGGGGACACTCTAGTGTTGCTCTACTTGTATGGTGTCAGTAATTCTGTTAGTGTCGTTGTCGTAGAGGGCGGGGCTTGAGAGCAGTGAGAAATCCATTGTGACGCGTTTGGCTGCTCGGCTGAGAGGGGCGGAGTCCTCGGGTTCAAGGGGGAGGGGCAACACGGTGAGGGTGTGTCTACGTGTAAACCTCTCTTTCGGCTAAGAGGTCAGAGGTTAGAGTCAAGAAGGGAGGATAAGAGTTAGTAGTGATTAGGGGATATTTATGAGCAACAGCAACATGCCTCACTCTAAATCCAGCTGAATGAAGCCACAGTGAGATCATTTGTGTCCTTGTGATATTTCAATATATGTAACTTAGTTTAGTGAGTAATACAAAATATACAGTATATATAAATTAAAACATCAACCCTGAAACATTTGAAAGACTATATTTGCCAGTTTGCCTGTACCCATTCCGTCTCAAGACATTTTAAGGGGTTATAATGAATAAAAAATAGGGCTGTGCAAAAATTAATTGCGATTAATCGCATCCAAAATAAAAGTCTGTGTTTACATAATATATTTGTGTGTGCTGTATATAATTATTTTGTATATATAAATACCTACGCATGCATGTATATTTAAGAATTATTTTCGCTTAAATTCTGTAAGTATATATGTATAAATAAATAATCTATATTATATAAATATAAATATTTTATATATGAATAATACATTTTCTTAAATAAATACATGCATGTGTGAGTATTTATATATACAAAATAATTATACACAGCACACACAAATATATTATGTAAACACAGACTTTTATTTTGGATGCGTTTAATCGCAATTACTTTTTGCACAGCCCTAATAAAAAATGCTCAGTACATTTTGCTTTTATTGAAATGACAATATTATGATTTCAATGTAAATACTGTATGTTATTTTAAGCGAAAAGTAAGTTTCTCAACTCATACTTTTATTGAGGTAAATCATCTGCAATAAGTATGAAAATATTGACATTTGATATTGTGGTGCAAAGATTTTGATAATTAAGACAATTATTATAACCTACAACCTTATACCCTCCAACCCTGACAATCTAACAGGGTTGGCATAAAACATGAAAATAGGACAAATATCCGTATTATGTACCACATTATACTGTGATATATTACTGAATATATTATATATTATGAATCTTCCAAACTTACTCTGACAGGGTTGAAATAATGTGGTGGTTTTTGTTTAAGGTTACAAAAGAAAAATAACTATTGGTACAGTTCTTCTGAGATTATTAAGACCCTGAGGGAGAATCAAAATGTGATTTCTTTTCAATTTAAATTTTTTGGCATCGTAACATAGAAATGACCCAGGGAGTGAGAATGTAGCATAACAGATGTTTTATGACCTCACATGTCACAAGTAATGTATTAGACACATGTGGAAAAGTGAATACATCACAGCTTCAGCTAAAGGGCCTTTGAGAACCCCCAATCCCCCAACTGAACATTAAATGCCTCCACTTAAATTTGTTTTAGAAGTCAAATTTTATTTGTAATGGGCTTTTTACAATGCATACTGTAAAAGTAGGAGATTATATTTAAAAAAGGCAGAAAGTCCGATTATACAGGGATGTTGCCTCAGAGACAACATCCCTGTCATTCTACTTTACCTTATCGAGGGTGCTGGTCTTCTCAGGGAGGCTGTTTCCCGAGTCTGTGCTGACCAGAGAACCTCGAGAGTCAGCGTGGCGAACAGAACCAATGTTAGGCGTGGAGGTGTGAGGAGAGGCTACGCACAGAAGAAACATAACTCATATAATAAAATCATTCACAAAAACATCTGCTGATAATCTCAATAATGCTAGCAGCAGGTGAAAGGCCTGAGATGCTGGAAAGGAATGTTTTTCATTTGGTCAGTCACTCACCAGTTCCTGAGATGACCCCAAATACGTCTTTATGAAGGCTGTTGTCAAGGTTACCAACAGGCTTTTGGGGTGTTTGCGTAGAGATGCTGGCAAGATGTTCATCTCGGCCATTCTGAGGAGAAATAACAGAGTTCAACCTAACATTTCAGATGGCATGTGAAATCTAAGCTGCTCAAGAATAGAGAGAGTAAAGGAGAAAAGGTTCAAAAAGATGATTCACCTGGTTGGCGTTAAAATTAGACGTGTCTCTCACATTTACTCTATGAACGTTCTCCTGTAGCAACCCAAACAAGGGTAGATAGAGTGTCGCCAACCTGGCCTGCTGACTCTGCGCAAACATATACAAAAATACAGGTTAGCTATTTACCAGTTAAAACTCAGTGTCTGTTTAAAGGAGTAGTTCACTTTTAAAAAAACTTTTGCTGATAATTTATTCACCCCCATGTCATCAAAGATGTCCATGTCTTTCTTTATTCAGTCGAAAAGAAATTAAGGTTTTTGATGAAAACATTCCAGGATTTTTCTCCATATAATGCACTTCACAGGGACTCAAACGGTTCATTTCGTTAGTTGAATGAACCAAATTTTGATGAACGAGTTCGAACAGGAGAGTCACGAACGCGCATCACATAACAGAGCAAGGCGAGCATGTGTGCTTATAAAACTTAAACTTTTGTATTCATTTTTGAAATGACCGATCGTTTCGCTAGAAAAGACCTTTATTCATCGCCTGGTGTCATTTAAAGCCCTTTGAACAGTGTGCAGTTTGCACTGAAACGGTCATTTGGACCTTGAAACGTTTGAGTCCCAGTAAAGTGCATTATATGGTGAAAAATCCTGAAATGTTTTCATCAAAAACCTTAATTTCTTTTCAACTGAAGAAAGAAAGACATGGACATCTTGTATGACATGTGGGTGAGTCAATTATCAGCAAAAGTTTGTTTTTTTTAAAGTGAACTACTCCTTTAAAGCAAGTCACTTCATTCTGTGACAGTTTTGGCAATGTATCCGGGCACTATTTAAAAATAGGCAATAGGCACACAGTACAGTTCCTATAGGGAAAGAACAAAATATCCCAAACAAGATAATATTAATACACTGACAATTTACAATCTGTGAAACAAAGGTTTTCAACATTGAAGGCTGGAGTAATGATGCTGAAAATTCAGCTTTGCCGCCACAGGAATAATTTTTTTTTTTAAATAAGTTAAAATTTAAATCTGTCATTTTAAATTGTAATAATATTTCAAATATTACTGTTTTTACTCAAATATTACTTATTTTTGATCAAATAAATGATGAATTGGAATTTTGGGAGCATAATATACTTAAAATAACAGTTAGCCTTTTAAGCTCAATTCTGTTTAATCTCAAAATAAAGAACATTAGAGACTTAAAATTAATTCTATAATCTTAAAATTAATTCTATAATGTACTGGTAACCAGTTTATCAAAAAGATAACTGAAAGGTGGGCCTTCCATACTGTATATTGCAATTTCTTCCAATCATGTTTTTAGCGACTGTACTATACTGTTTACTAAAATTGACTGGAGACCAGATATATTCAGATTTATAAGTTTCTAAGGCGATTAAAAATGTAAGAAATCCTTTAATGCGAATGCTCTTCATGTAAATAAAGTGTTGTTTATTTTACTTAAGGGGTTTGTTGCAATTGGGCACTGACCTTTGAGACATAGCGATCGTCAAATGTGTGTTTGATCATCAGACTCTTGAGAACTTGAATGCCAATCTGACGGATTTCCCCGAACTCCTGAAGGGCCCCACACACCTCCCTCAACAACAAACCCACAAGGAAGTGATTCCTGCAGAAATCATCAGTCAGTGAGTAGTCCAACTGCAGATCTATGAAGACAGAGAAAAGAAAGAGAAAGAAAGACATTACACAGCAGACACTGAATGTAACCTCCAGCTATCTTAAAAAAGACCAGAGGCACTAGTCGAGAAAAATCCTTTGTATACCAGTAAATTACAAAGAACACACATACATTAGAAGATATTTGACAGACAGACTCAATGGCCATTTCACAGACAGTTATTCAGAAAATACAACAGTTTTAAACACCCAATCAATCAATCAATCAAGATCTAGACTAGAATCTAGACTGATGAATGAATTAGCCACAAATATAATACAGAGGGGACTAGGACACTGAAGAGAGACATAGACTGTGCCATTAAGACTAGACACACGAACATTGTTCAGTCACAGGCAAGCAGGACTGCTCACCTACACTTCTGGCATGAGTCTCCTTAATGTGACACAGAAAAGCTAGCACACACAAAGAAAGAGGAAACAGTGGAAAGGCATGGCTGAAAATGAGCAAAAGGCACAGAAAGCCCAAAGGACAGGAGCATCAGAGAGAGGAAGGGACAGTCCTATTAAATCTAATTATCCTGATGAACAACTTAACCTTTCAAGAGTGATGTCAACTGGAATATCCCTGTATGTTTACCTTGAAACCTCTGAATGCGACCCTTCCCAAAAGGCATGGGCAGATTGAGGGGTACATAGTGTTCATGATTACACACTACCCGCAGAAACTCGAACTTAAACTCGTACAGCGTCTGCAAGACACAAAGAGACACAATTATATTATATTGATCAAATAAAAGCTGCATTAGTGATCTTACCGGCCACAGACCATTGAACATTAAACTGTATTTGATTATAACAGTATTGTAACAATATATTTTATTGTATATTGTAGAATTAGCAACAATGTTGTTGTGTACCTTGGGATCTCCAGGTACGAAACAGGTGATGTAATTGTTTATCAGCTTGAAGACAAATCCTCGATCCATAAAGGTAAAACAGCGCTGTAGGACAGTTAGCGAGAAAGCCTTGTTGTTAAATCATTACTTCAAATTGTCATGAAATGATGCACAACTTCATAGATGATCTTTACCGATGAAACGATCAAATATTGGTAAATTTTTTCAGAGTATAAATCAATTGTTCATAGTAAGTGTTAAATCACCAAAGACAAACAATAAGATGTCCTGCCCCTTATTTCTTAGTACTGGGGAGAGATTGCACCTCAAATTTCAATGGTGAATTGGACTTGTCCTGATAGCAGGAAACTGACAGTTGCAGTACAAGTACATGCAAGTACCATTCCCGACTTATTGTTCTGTATTGAATTGGTTCAATTCAGAACTAATTGGTTCAGTTCCTGAGGGTAAATGTAATCAAATATATCGCCGTTATGAAGTATGAAGCAGACCCTATTATGTTAGCTGTTGGGATGGGGAAGGAAATTTTGACAAAGCATTTACTCTGGACAAAGCTTTTACACTCTCTGGACAATAGCTTAGATAGAAATACATTTCTGACACTCATAGTAGAGAGAGCCGCTCTTCTTCTGGCGGTACCTTTATGAAGACGGCCAGGCTGTGATTGGCGTTGCGGGCAGCATCCAGGTTATCCTTATACTTCTGTGTGATGTGGGGCATCAGCATGTTCACCAATGTCTCCACAGCATGGTGGAACGAAGCCGTGAAGCGCTGGTTCCTGGACAGCTACGTATACAACAACAGGGCACAGACAAATAATGAAAGGAATATCGTGAACTACCTAATACAGCATACCTTACAAAAAACAAGGTAAAAAACTAAAATCCATAGTTAATACAGTAACTGTTACTACAGTAAAACCTCTGGGATATCTTTCAAAAGTCTAAGAAGCTTTTAAGATTTTGCTTAATTTCCATTGTTGAGGCAAAAAACATTTTTTTATTTAAAGATATTTTAGCAAAAACCATTGGGTACCATTAAAAAGTTTGTAAGGAGTTGTTCTGAGAGAGCAATATGATTATGTTTACCTTGACCTTGCCACTTTCCATCAGGAACTGTGCCATTGACTTCACCAGGGCTTCAAAAAAATACCACGAATACTGAAACACCAAAGTATACATTTTAACCGACGACAAATACGAAAAACGTGTTAAAACCGAGTGTTGTTTTCAGTACCTTGAGAAGCTTGTTGCTGGTAAGGAAGTCAGTTGAAGGCTTTAAGATGGATGTCATGGCTTTGGCCAGTTCTTCATGCACTGTCTTACTGTTACTGGTTAAATAGGACTCTGTTTTAAACACGTACTGGAATAACAAGAAGAAGATCATGTAACCAAGTCTGCTTTAGAAACCGCTCAAAAAGTAGGACATTGAACATATCCATAACCATGGTCAAATGTTTCAGAACTTGATTTACCTTGACATATGACCTCAGGTAATGTTCTAGACCCTCTTCGTGGCACTGAGCAACAATGTGGACCATGACCCTGCAGGGGATGAACAACAAGAGAGCATGTGAGAAACAGAAAGGAGAGGATCCGGTGTTCTGATTTTGGCTCCTGCTCTCTCACCTGGTGGTGTTCACAGCCACATCCTCAGTACTGGCGTTGGTCAGAACATGAACCAGTTGGTTTAAAATGGTCGGCAGGAAGTTGATCATAACATGACCTTCCATGGCATGAAGACTCTGGGAATTTATGGGTCATGTTTAATAATATCTAAATCAGAATAAACCTGCTTCTCTAACTTCTCCATGCTCACCTTGAGGTATTTGACAAGCTCACCCTCAGCTGGACGGGTGGCACCAGACTGCATACTCTGGAAATGATGAAAAAAGTTGTGCAGGTGCTGATCCTGAGGAGATGAATAGATATGTTTAAATTACATAGTGGAACTACATTAATAAAGAACATATGAATAATCATAGCAGTAGCAGCAGCATTCAGATCTAGTTCACCAAGACCAAGTATATCAGCACTACCCTTTTCATCAGCATGCCAAAACTACAGTACTTGAACTACTTGAAACATACCTTATTGATTCTGAACGTTAATAGCATCATAATTAGGATCTATATCCTTTATAAGTCATACCTGAGTGTATATGGTAGAGACCAGATGTGTGGACACTTTGAAGAGAGGACGTCCTCCATCCACCCACTTTATCTCAGGACTGGAGTGCTGCAAACACAACATCCATAAACACAACATCAATTTTAAATGGTTTATTTTAATTATAACGACAGATCATCCACTGAAAGATCTTTTTAATGTCTCAATTAGTTCTCCTAGACAGCAATGAGATTAAAAGAGGACAAATGGAGACTTTTGATGACGTTACATGCCTTCTCAGATTTCTTAATTACATTTTCCTGAGAAAAGAGCTCAGTGATTTTTATGTCCAAGTGTTTCAAAAGAGATTTCAACAAAGTCAGAGATTTCAATACGAACTCAAAGATTCCTCATTAAATTCTCAAAGACTCTTATGGAATTTTAGGAGAAATATCTAAGTGTCTAAAGTTGATGTTAGCTATGAAAGAACCACCTCTGAGGTTTAAAAAACTGATGCTATGCAATAAGATCCACTAAGACAAAAGGTCAATAATAATTAGATCTTGATATTCACAAAGTATATCCAAATTGCAAATTAGACTACTCACGCACACACATACATGCACGCACAGTCTCAAAATATACAGGTTCACATTTGGTCCACAAATGGCTGCAATTTTTGCCAAGATGGGATGGTTTTTTGTTATGACTATGCATAGTGGGTTTACCTTGCTTACACCCTCCTGGCAGCTGAGGTAACCATTTGGTAGGTTGGATGCCACAGAGATGAGTTGCTCACTCATAACAACACGACCATCTTTAAGCAAAGGAAGCCAGGCAGAGCCCACTGAGAAAATTGAGAAAACATTCAGCTTATCCAAAGACTACACTTCGCCTCACTTTGATAATGCTGTAATGCATAAATATTATGCATAACAAGCTTAAAGTACCAAAAATGCAAGTTCCTGGAGCCCCACCCCCTGCCTCAACATATTAGCCTTGTCTGCTTTATTCAGCATGCTGTACCTGGGGTCTCCACTATGTCCCGTTTCTTTGTGCTGCTGTCACAGCTGATGTGGTAAAAAGTGAAGAGCAGGTGATGCTTTTCATGAAGCTGTGTGGGCAACTCGATTTTTATCTGCAAGATATACACATAAGAATTTTTTAATGTAAGATCAGTCTGAACATGTCATCTTACTGTAAATCATAAAACAAAAAATTAAGTGGGACCAAAAAGGAAGGAATCCTGAATATTTGAAATATATAAAAGTAAACACTGTATACCTAAATCTGAAAATACAGTGATAAAATCTCTCATATTTGGATAACTGGTGCACTATAATCATTACACTAAAGAAATTAACTACCAACAAAAAGTTTTTACGTGATTTTAAAATAAAGTGAAAATTCATCACAAATAATAAAGTATTATAATTTTAAATTATAAACGTACAACAATTTGAGTGAAAAGTTTGAATAAAAGTATAACAAATTTGAAAAATGTTTGGTAAATCCCACTTTTGCTCTATTTAAATTTAATTATTTAATTTAAATAACTAAATTTAATTAATATTTAATTTTTCAAAAACCTAAAATGTTCTGTTTATTTTCGATTTTGAATTAGATTTTAATTTTAACCCCCAGATTGTCAATATGATCTCACACTGTTGGACCCCACAATACAGATAATTTATTCACTTATATAATTATCTCATGCATTGCTACAATATGTATCTCAGTGCCTCATTCATCACCTCATCAGAAAACTCTGGGTTTTGCTGGTGGTGCAGAACAGCAGCATAGGCATGTTTGGTGAAGAGAGGACCTCCTGGACGACCATAGATACACTACACATAACAAAGACATGAATAAACATGGAGCAATATAATCTTCTGGTCAAATTAAGTATATTCTACACTCTCTATAAGTCATGGGGCAGATGTTTACCTTCAAAGGTTGAGCATCCTCTTCATCCGACTCTCTGAATTCCACACATACTGCAATGTTCCTCGCCTGAGTCACATTAGAGAAAGAAAAAACATGGTCTTGAAAACTACTTACTGTCAAATCTCTAAGTGCAAACAGGTGTAAACAGAGCTTTCATTACACTGGCCATCTCTTATGTCAATACCTCTGGCCGAAGGAACTTATTTTGCAAGAAAATGCTAATGCTAAAAATGCTAAATGCTAACGTACCTTAGCGAAAGACTTCTGGTTGTCATATTTGAGGTGCTTGGGATAGACATATAGATGATTGTTGTAGGTGGTGAAAGGTTGAGAGCACTTGGCAATACAGGGAACAAATTCCTCCACCTCCAACAGAACACTATTGCTTGGCCCATTACTTTCAAAAGGCCTCACTGGGATGTAGGATGGAGTGACACAATCTAGACAACAGAGAGAAGAAAATTTGAGTTCAAATGACCAATTCATGACACACAAGGAAGAAAACATGATGGAAATATCATCAGAAAAGATGTGCATTGGATTAGGGTTACATTAACAAATATTTTGAAGACTTACTAGCCATATCAGGAGGGACATTATCAATGGTCACATCCAGGTTACCCAGGATGACAGGTAATTTAGCCATCTTCTCAGGTCTGTGGATACAATTTTGATACTGAATACAGGCTGTTTATTTTAGAAGCTCCTTTCTCTGTAGACGGACTGAAAAAGTGCCCCTCTGAGAAGAACTACAAAACACATTCCTAACAGTGGGACCATCCACAGCTGGAAATACACTGCATTTCCCCACCAATGTTAATAAAAATTAAAAAAGTAGTCTCCGACAGCATTTTTGATCATTTTTACAAAATTTTATCGGCCCCCAGAATTGTTTTGCTTTTAAACAACGAAAAAAGTGTTGTTTTTTTCAAGCTTAATGCACTTGAATGTGGGTAAGTTTCATAAAAAAAGATGTGTATATTGTATGTCTATGTTTTTGACTACATCTATATTGTATTCGGAACGATAATCGAAACATATATGACAGATCGAGTCCAGAAATAACCCCAAAGCTTGCACAGTTCTATAGCTCGTCATGGGTCGACATTTGTCTTTAAGTAACATTATGTCGTTTTGATTTATATGCTGTTTAATGTTGTTGATAATGACGTTATTTTACATTGGCATTTGCTGACACATGCAGTCGGTTGTTTCTGCGTCGTCTTCTCCTGTGTTTTGAACAGGAGATTGAGTACTCTTTCAGAGGATGTGTAATAGCGCCCCCTACTGTATAACAGTGTAATTACAGAAAGCCGTAAATTTCTGTCAATGGCAGGGGAAGAGTTACTAGATTGAAACAACTGTAAAAGGGACACGAATCACAGTGAAGAGAAGACACGTTTGATGACTTGGTGAATACTGACTTCCTAAAATCCGCCAGCAGTTTGAAAAGATCCTCTTCTGAGAGTTTATTACTGTCTTGCCGGTACAGCGCGGAGAACCGAGCGCTTTTATCCAGAGTTCCTGAGGCATCTTTAAACACAGGCCTGTGGAAAAGAACAAAAAGATTAAATATTATGATTGACATTACACACAGTGTGAAGAACAGAGAATTTCCAGACAGTTTTGTCTCACCGGGCTGCCCATGCGAAAGGCATCCTGTACTGGCCCAGTCTGCTGCAGGCCATCTTGGCATTCTTCAAAACCTTCTGAGCAACCTGTGAAGCAAACAACACATAGTGTTTCCCACCACCTCTCAAGAGACATTTTATTAATAGTAAACTGGGCCAACAGCATGTTCCCGTGAGCCTTGCGGGAGTTTTGGTTGGTAATGTAGAGCAAATTCTGGCAGGATATTGCAAGGGTCATTGTGGGATGTGGTTGAATTGTTTGCAAGTTTATGAATCCCAAGCCCTGATTATCCTTCTCCCTGTAATAACCACTTAGTGTTTTGAATGACATTGTGTATTTGGTACTTCTGTATTGTTTGTGTATATGTTTGAATTAGTTGTGTTGTTGATGCACTTTGTGTGTGTGTGCGTGAGTGTGTGATTATGTTAGGGCCATTGCCTTGATGGAGTCTGAGCTCTTCATGTAGGGCTCAGCGCAGTGGGTAATTCCTCCCTGCAGAACTTTTTCGATTCGTGCAACCAGAAAGATGTCAGGGTGAGGACACGTCACAGAGAAGACACCCTAAAAACAAAAATGAGCACATAGAATTCTCTTATTGAAAAGAATGTGTATTGTATAGTTCCAAATTAGTATATCCCTGAAGGGAGGTCAGATAAGGCTAAATTCTGCGGACAAACTGTTCCTAAAGTATAGCTAAGTAAACATAGTAAAAGTAAGTAAAGTAAACATCTAAGCTAAGTAAAATCACACATGGAAAATCAATCTATCCATCCATCCATCCATCCATCCATCCATCCATCCATCCATCCATCCATCCATCCATCCATCCATGAAAATATAAAGTTCAGCCCTCTTACTTTTCTGGGGTACTGCAGCATCCCCTCCAGCAGTTCACTAAGCAGCATTTCTCCACGAGGAGTGTCCACCCCTCCGTTTATCTGCACGCATGGTGGTGGGATCATGGATTGGACCAGTGGGTGGTTTAGATCCACATGAAAATCTGCAGATATTTTTCTACTGTTCTGCACGTCAAACAGGGAGAGAACCACGAAGAAGGGCTCCACCTGAAGAAAACAGTGAGAGCTGCATCTAACCATACAAAACAAAAATATATGGAAATATACGGGAAAACATAATGTAATTTATGACATAATACATTTCCATTTATTGGAAACTAGTGTTTATATTTATCAATATACAGCTATTTATGGACCAGTATGACCATGTTTATATTGATACCTAAAATATATAGTAATGAAGAAAAACACTGCACTACATTTTTACATGCAATAGCTGTGTTGATACACTCAGTTAATTAATTTCTCTTTCACGAGTTAACAAAGCTGAACACTTAACATAAACTTTTATTTCAAAGAATTTCAAAAATTTCTTTTGGTTTGCTTAGTTACAATTTCATATATAAAAATATGTGATGGTAGATAAGAAAAAAGTGTTTACTGAAAACAAGTCTAAAAAAATCTTATTTTTGAAAAAATGGCAAGTCAATATAAACAATTACAAATATACGGATATATATCACAATAGAATTTTTCCTTATAATTGTCTACATTTATATTGCATGTATAGTACACTACATTCCCATATAAATGTAAAAATATATATAGTACATGTTCAAGTTTATTTAGACTACAGACAAATACCATATTTTATAACATGTATATCTATTATAAAGTGTGTTCGTGAATATAAAATTGCATCCATTACAAAATATAAGTAAATATATTTTCACATATTTTTTCAATATATGAAAAGCAGCAATTCCTTATGTATTATTCAATATATTGTAATATATTAACATAATGTATTCTTCTGTATATTTTAAAATACATAATTTATAATGTAATATATTGATCATTCATGCATAAGCAAATATATTTTCTTTAGGGTAATCTCTTTTCAAGGGTGATCTGTGCCAGAAGTGTGTGCTGAGCTAAGGTTGACATGTTGGATCTCATAGCCTATTGACAACTCAAGATTTCTATGTGTGTGTGCAAATTAAACTGAAATAAGAGAAAGGGATTCAACATTCAAATAATTACACATTGACCTTTAAATAATCATGTACAGGGCTGACAATTAAATATACACTCAAATTCTCCCTTTCTCATGGAGTTTGGCTGCTTACCACAACACATCCCTCATCAGAGACAGTGACACTAAGCCAAAGAAAATAGCTTTATAACCACAGAACCACTGTGATTGTGTGTGTGAAATGAATCTTACGTTAGTAGTAGGTCCCTCCTCATTCTCTGCTACACAGCTCTGAAGGTTGAAAGACAGATCATTGCAGCTGACCAAAACTCTCTTTCCAAACTTCTCCTCAAACTGCTTCACATCAGGTTCGATGCCAGACAAATCGAGTCTCTACAAGCCAAAACATACACACAGGGCTCAAAACCAGTAGCTCATCCAGTGATTTAATGGACTGTTTATTATTGGAGCTGTGGCTCACCTGTGTGTCAGGGTCCAGAGTGAAGAGTTTCAGACGAGTCTCACTCCTCATCTTGGTCTCAATGTCTCTCGCACTCTAAAAAGCAAAAACAGGACGGCATTCACTAATTACTGCATCTGATTGGGTTTCCTGTTCCAGCATAATGTATGACAAAAAATACTTGATTGTTATTTTGCCTCGGTTTCCAGTAAATCTTGGTTTCCAGTATTTAAACATCCTTAAACTCAGCATGAAAAGGATATCGCATTAGTCATTTTATTCCTATTGTGACGTATGTCCGAGTGAAACAGCTTCTCGAACAAGAAAAATTGTAAGGCGGAACCTGATTTTGTTCATTGACAATTGATTGAATGGTTATGAGTGATAGGTTGTCCCATAAACCTGTAAAGGCTTTAAACACATCATCAGAGAAGAGAAGAGATACTGGTGTGAGGGGAACCAAAAAAAATAAAATAATAATAATAATAATGATAAGCAATGATAAATCGTTTTCTGCAATCTAGATCACACTGCATTATTCCTTAAATATAAATTATCAATTTTGATTTAATGGTAACTTTAAAACAAGATGAATGCAAAATTATATATGATAATCTGACTTGTTTTCGAACAATATAAATTTAAATGATAAATATTATAATAAACTATGAATTGATTTCTTGCCATATAGGCAAATTAAAAAAAAATAAATAAAAATAGTTATTTAAATGAATAATTAATTGTTTGCCATTATTATCATCAAATAAACACTACTCTAAATGCAATTGCATTTTTTTTAGATGATATTCTTTACATTTTTAGTTTTCTCTCTTTTACACAATTTAGAAATGTTTTTTTTTTTTTTCCCAGTATGAATGTTTGGATATTTTTACTGGAGAAAAAGGCACAAAACTACTGAACATCATGGAAGTGATCACGGGATGTGAGAAAATTATTTTAGAGAGAAGTGGCGCCTAGACGATTGATTCCAGGGAGGAGAGAAAAGGAGGACAGGAGAATAAAGAGCAAGAGAGAGAGATGTGATGAGAGATGAGAAAGACTGTGTGTGTGTGTGTGTGTGTGTGTGTGTGTGTGTGTGTGTGTGTCTCCAAAGTGTGGGTGGTTCATTGTGGAATGGTTGGAAAACATTAGCTGAGAAGACTAGGGTGGAAAAACTGTGGATGTGTAGAGAGAGGGCAGACAGTGAGGACGCCAGCGTTGAGATCATACTACAGTCAAGACACAGGAGCCGAAAAGCAGCATTTACCTTCACACACACACATACACCCTGTGAAACTTTAGAGGATTGTTTGTATAATCAGCTAATCAGGACATACTATGTCTACATGTTCACAATACCTGGAAACTGTCCTGAAAATTCCCTGGTGATATGTCTGTCTTGCCCAGCTCATCGTCTGTGTGAGAGAAAACACACATGCTGTACTGAAACACTCAAAACCAGCAAACTCAGTGGTACAGCACACAGACGTAAGCCTCAATGTCTATAACTCAACATAGTCAATGAGCAAACGGCCACATAATAGTGTCAAATCATAATAACAAACACTAAAATGTGGGTGCTCACACATTAAAGCTGTCAAACTACATTTTTATGATGTGAGTGGGTGTTGTGGGTGGTTGATAGCGCAGCTATACACTTTCTAAGGTGTGCTGTGTGGTTTTAATCATTCATATCTGTATGTGGTTCTAGAGAGTTTTTGATGATTGCAAGGGTTTTGATATGGTATTGTGGGTGGTTTCTAGGGCATTACTATGCTATACTTTCTAAAGTATTCTGTTTAGAAAATGTTGTGTATCTGTATATGTGGTTGTTAGAGTGTTTTGCTTGATTGCCAGTGTGTTGTTACACTCAGAAAAAAGGTACAAAAGCTGTCACTGGGGCTGTACCTTTTCAAAAGGTACACTTTGGAATACAAAGGCTACATATTGGTACCTTAGTGGTACATATTAGCACCTGAAATGTACTGTTAAGCTCATGAAATGGACATATTACCACCTAAAATGTACATATTACCACCTAAAATGGACATATTAGATCATGAAATGGATATAATAGCACCTAAAATGTACATATTACCACCTAAAATGTACGTATTAACACCTAAAATTGACATATTAACACCTAAAATTGACATACTACCACCTAAAATGTACATATTAACACCTAAAATGGACATATTAGCTCATGAAATGAACATATTAGCACCAAAAATGTACATATTAGTACCTAAATGAACATATTAGCACTTAAAATATACATATTAGCACTTAAAATGTACATATTATCACATAAAATGTACATATTAGCACCTCAAATGTACATATTAGCACCTAAAATGGACAAAAGTTTACCTTTTGAAAAGGTACAGCCCCAGTGACAGCTTTTGTACCTTTTTTTCTGAGAATGTAGAGTATTGTGGGGGTTGTTAGGGTATTGCTATATGGTTTCTAAGGTGTTCTGAGTGGCTTCAAACATGTTAAAATTGTGTTTATAGGATGTTCTGGTTAGTTCCTTTCTGTCCCAAGATATTCAGTATCCCAAATATGACACAGGTTCCTCTTTCAAGGGATTTTTTTCCCATTTTCTCTTCAGCAATCAGCATGATTTGAGGTATCATTCGTGTCTGTCAAGTTTGGCACTAAAAATGAACTTAAACTTGCTTATTTTTTTATCTTCAAATACCAAACCCTAACTATGACTAATAGCAACAGTCATGCTGCTCCACTAGTAATTGGTTAATTTGGTTCTGCACTCTGATTGGTCAGCAGGTGTTTGTTGTTTTATACTAGGCGAGAGGAAAGGAATGTGCAGTCTCCTTTGAAACTCATCAAACGTAAATAAAGACTCCCAACCTCCTCTCCAGTGTGAAATCCGAAGGGTTTAAGAGGTGTTAAGTGTTACTGTTTGTGTGTGGCTACATGTGCGTCAGTTCAGGAGTGTTGGATACATGCATCTATCCATTAAAACACGTTTAAAGAGTGGGTGGTCTCTTCAAAGAAAAATACACATATAGGAAACACGACCACTCAGCTGGCTCTTCAAATACACGTCTGTGCGCTCAAACTGTGTCAACAATCGTGTATTATCGTATAGTAATGTATCAACACACTCCACCTATGTCATACATGACATCAAACACACACATCTGTGAATTGCACACACTCTTACTGGCCCAAACACATACCATCGTGCAGTTCTCCGTTCCTCCTCTCCTGCATGGCGAGCTCAAAACTGCTGTGGAGGATCTTGTTGAGAGTGCTGATCCAGTCATCCATCTCTCCTTCACTGTCTGCAGCCAGAAGATACGTGCTTTTATCCTGCATCTTCAGCTCAAACGCAAAACGCCGCACTTTACTGTTCTGCACACAGACAAACGGTAACAGAGAAAGAGAGACATTTCTAAATCACGTCACTGGCAGTGAATAGCATAGCTCAGATCTTGGCAAATCTGAGCACAGTCTTCTCAAACTCATTTGTGCAGAAAATCGGGGTATTTTTTTTTTTGTGGGAGAAAAATCTGTGAAGCAGGAGACTCTACACTGTCTAAAAGAGAAAATAAGACATAGATCTCATTTGTGACTTTTCTTTCCTATGGGAATGCGAGAGCACCAGAGACTTTGGGATGATTTTACACTTAATGCATTTGTGATGAATTTACACTAGAAATGGCTATGGAAAATATATCTATCGTGCAGGAGCTGAAAGCTATTTATTCCCAGACGCCTGCTGAGGAATATCTGGCCGCTTTGCATGTGCACCTGTCGAAATGTTTAGGTTTTGGAGCTAGAAATAACTTCTACTATTTCTCTTTTGTCCGAAATGTGGAAAACGGACAAAATGTCAAAAAACAGATGTCGAAAACAGACAAAACAGGTTGTGCATGGCATGCATACCAAAAGAATACTTTAAGGAGGGCTGGTGAATGCTATCACATTTGCACTCACACACACAAACACACACACTGAGCGCAAAAATATTTGACCCTGGGAGAAATAATGCATGAATTAAGGTGGACTTTCTCTTCCTCTTTCTCTGCAGCCCCTGAGTAGCCCCATCTGAGGAACTAACCATCCAAACACTGATATCCCCTCTTGGTTGAGACAAAGGAAGAGACTCGTGAGGATGTTATTAGAGGTCCGAACTCCTTTTATAAACTGCGCTGTACTGCAGTAAATACACAAAACAAAGCATTTATTCTTCAGGCGCCCTTATGAACTTTAAAGGAATGTTCCAGGTTCAATAAAAGTTAAGCTCTATCAATAACATTTGTGGAGCAAAGATAGAATTCTAACTTGATTCGCTCCCTCATTAAAAATTCCAGAAGAATACGTTACAATAGAAGTAAACCAATAAACATAAATAACATTTTCTTTATGCACTGAATAAATGTGTAAACTTCTCAACTGTGTCACATCCTTCAGCAGGTTTAGACTTTATTTTAGTTAAAATATTTGTATAAACATTTTATAATTTTTTTTTTATAAAAATAAAAGATTAGAAAGTGCCTTTATGACAAAAAGTTGTATCATTAACAATGTAACATTTTTTACTTTGCCCCCAGAAAATATCAAAAATAATCTTCAGAAGTTGGAAACATGTTAATCATAAATATTCAAGTCACTGAGTGTACTAATATAAATAATTAACTACCATAGTATGATGCGTCGTTTGAGAAACTAAAGAACTAGTCAGTTTCTGAAACTGTAGTAACAAGGTCGACCTCTATCGTTTGAGGTGGAGGTACAATAACTTCTGCTAATTAATCTTTTCGAGATCTCAGAGATGCTGCTGCAACGAACATGGCACCTAATGACTACTTTACTGATTTGTTCCATGTCATTTTGCTGTATTTGATGTTCGATTCAGCACGGATTCCCTCATTATATCTCGAAGATCCCTTGTGCGTTTTAGGGCCAGGTCCAAGGGGGTGAAGGGGAACAGGAACAGGGGATGACAGTTTTGCCGGCAGTCAGGGCGAAGCAGACTGTCCATTTGGCGGCCAGGGCGAAGCAGACGACCCATTGAGCGGCCAGGGCAGAGAAGACCCTTCGGGCGGCCACGGCGGTGAAGACCCTTCGGGCGGCCACGGCGGTGTCTCCTCGGGCGGCCATAGCAAAGTAACAGACCCTGGCTCAGGAACAGGCACAGACACCGGCTCAGGAACTGGACACTTGGGTGGCACCGTTAGGGCAAGACGCTTGGGTGGCGCCATCAGGGCGAGACACTTGGGTGGCGCCGTCAGGGCTAGATGCTTGGGTGGCGCCGTCTGGGCTAGAGACTTGAGGATGACCTCCGGGACAACAGCGGGCTGCTCGGGCATGGCCTCCAGGACGACAGCGGGCTACTTGGGCTTGACCTCTGGGAAGACAGCGGGCTGCTCAGGCACGGCCTACGGGAAAACAGCGGGGTGATCAGGCACGCCCTCCGGGAAGACAGCGGGCTGCTCAGGCACGGCCTACGGGAAAACAGCGGGCTGCTCGGGCACGCCCTCCGGGAAGACAGCGGGCTGCTCAGGCACGGCCTACAGGGAAACAGCGGGGTGATCAGGCACGCCCTCCGGGAAGACAACGGGCTGCTCAGATACGGCCTCCAGGAAGACAGCGGGCTGCTCGGGCAGGGCCTCCAGGAAGACAGCGGGCTGCTCGGGCACAGCCTCCGGGAAGACAGCAGGCTGCTCAGGCACGGCCTCCGGGAAGACAGCGGGCTGCTCGGGCAGGGCCTCCAGGAAGACAGCGGGCTGCTCGGGCACAGCCTCCGGGAAGACAGCAGGCTGCTCAGGCACGGCCTCCGGGAAGACAGCGAGCTGCTCCGGCACAGCCTCCGAGAAGACAGCGGGCTGCTTGGCCTCCGAGAAGACAGCGGGCTGCTTGGCCTCCGGGAAGACAGCGGGCTGCTTGGGCACTACTTCCGGGAAAACAGAGGGCTGCTCGGGCACAACCTCCGGGTTCTTGAGAAGGCTGGTGGTCTTCCCCCTCCTCCGCCGTTTCTGATGACGTTGTGCAGACTCTGGACTGGACGGAAGCAGCCCTGAAGGCTTCATGCTGGACGAGACCAGTGGCGAGGGCTTTGTGATGGACGGAATCAGTGGCGAAAGCTTCATGCTGGATGAGACCCACGTGATGTCCATATTCCGGAGCGGAACCAGCGGTGAATGGAACTCAGGGTCAAGGAGGGACTGAGGCGAATAGTAGTGCTGGGACTCACCTCTAGCACACCCTATCCTGCGACCTCTGCGGGTATCAGAAAACCTGGCCAGACGGATTTCCTCAAACGACTCCCAGGGTCCGACGGAAGGGGTCGCTGGAGACTTTGCCGCCACTGCCTCCTCAGTCTGACGGGCCACAATGCAAAGCACTGAAAAATGTAAATACGAGTGGTCCTCCTCTTTCCCCATTAATAGGAGGAGGGATACAGAACCCCGTACTGCTGGATCTTGACATGATGGAGTCCTTCTCTCACGATTCACACTCAGGCAACACAAAAGATCTAATGCAGATGATCTAATTTTTAATGGGGAAATCCGTACTCACAAAATAGTCCAGGCAGGGGCCAATATGCATATAAGCAATCCAAACACAAGTAACAAACAATAGGCAGAAACTGACCTCAGATGTGGAGTGATAAAAGACAAGGACTCCGTAACAAACACTAAACAAGCAGGGTACTGATACACACAGACTAACAATCATAATGGGTGACAGCTGGGTGGAAAGAACAATGATGAGAACAAACAAGGATTGTGGGAAATGCAGTTTCTAATGTGACTGACACCGTGGGGGAAGAGGAAAACTAGTGGTGAACCAGGGAAACACAAACCCATACCGTGACAACAATGCTTTCGTGAAACACAACCCTGGACAACAATCTGAGCATCATGTCATTGAATTTGTACACTGAAAGTTACCTGGATGACACCCATGCATGAGTCCAGGAAGATGGTTCCCTTGGGTTCTTTAGATATTTTCTCATCTTTGTAGAAGTTCAAGTTGTATGATCCATCTCCCAGCTGGGTCAAGTGGAAATACCTTCTCTTAAAAGACTAAAGGGAAAGAAATTTGGGAGGGAAAGAAAAAACACAAAAAGCATTAAATGAAAACAGCAGATTTAAACACGCTATGTTTAGATGTACAGTAACACTAGTGACTGTTCTAAAAATAACATCTAGGGGTAAGGGACCATGGGAAAATGAATTAGTGAGAACTGGAAGTTGGTGCAGCCCTTCTTCCTGTCTATGCACAGTAAGCACAGATCTGCTAAGAGGAGGACAGGGTCAGAGTTTGCTTTGCTCTCCATGACTGAAAACAACCAGCTGAACACAAAGCTATGCAGAAACCGCACCCCTGTCACTTCTCGTACGAATGGATCCAATGGCAAGACTGTGAATTTATGGCATGCAGCTTTTGATATGGTGTCAACTTTAACATCTATATTTTTGTATTCATTTATTTTGTGTCTACATTCTGTTTGTATTCTATTTGTATATTCTTGAAGTCTCCAAATTTGGGTGGTTTCCAGATTTGTATAGTTGCTTTTTGCTTTACATATTTGTATTTCTTGATCTGTCAAAATACAGTTGTTAACAAAAAAAGAAACTGCACCCTGTGTCAAATCAATGACATCAGCACTTGATTTTATGGCTATGTTTGGAATGACTCACTACCTTACTACTTTTTTTTGCAGTGTGCAAGTATGCATATCATGCACAATATGAAAATCTCCTCTATGCATGAATAATATTCAAAATGTACAGTATGCAACCAGAGCACACTACTTGGAATAATAAATCCCACAATGCATTACACTCCACTTGACCTTTGATATCATTTCAATGATATGGAATTAATCTCAACCATAATTTCGACTTTTAGAAAATTAAATATATATATTTTTTTTTAGATAATAACTGAATGCCACTTGCTGAATTAAGCATGCATTGGTGTAACATTAATTTTCACTCAGAAATTTCAAGTAAATTCCATAATTAATTACAAAGAAACAAGTTACAGTGAATTAAACGTGAAATTCTGAAAGAGTGAAAAAGTATTTTCTTGTAAAGCATACTCCAATAGACTTTGTTTTATTTACAACTTCGAAAAATAATTTTTACAGTGTGGTGACAGCAATACAGCCTATTACTTTTTGAAAAGGTTATATTTGCATAATGTGTTGTTTTGCCTTTTAAAATATATGCAGTATAAACTGTGTAACCACTCAGGTTCTACTAGGCAGTATTCAGTATGCTAGTATTTCATTCTCAATATAGTGATCATTATTTAAGAACACCATGTTTCAGATATTTTTTTGTCATCATCAAATCAGAAAAGGGCTTGTGTATATGGCTAACTCACCCTCATGGTAACACTGATGGCACTGTTCATGTTTGCTTTATACAGCCAGCCGTGCTTGGACACGCCCCCTCTTTGGGAACCCAATGATGCGGCATCCTTCAGGAACCAGAGATCAAGAGCACACATAAGAACACACAGAAGCACAATCATACACCCACAAAGTCTGACTTCATCTGTTTCTTCATAACATGTCGATATCTAAAACATTTTCCCATATTAGAGCCTCTGGACGCCCTCTCCGTGTTTCGACATGAAGTCCATTTTCTACCTGACCCCCTCAATTATTCATGTTCTCCCTCATCCCTACAGGGAGCAGGCTTCAAACTGAACAAACAAACTCCATCCCTGAGCGAGCGTTTAGACAGAATGGCAGACATGGAGCTGGAATTCTGGGAAATGTAGGTGAAACCCAATCAGGGGATCAAATGGCCCATAGACAGAGGAGTCATGCGTCTGTTCTTTCTCGAAGGCTAATGTAGTCCCAGAGGCTCTGCACAAACGCATTACTAATAAGCTGTAAGTTCCTTATTATTTATTTATTCTGCTTATCAGACAGTGAGAACGGAGAGCGAGGGAAATCACTGTTGTGATGAAGTATGGTGCATGGAAGTACAGTACGGTGAATACCATTTCCTGTTACTGTCACTATAATAAGGAAACTGCTAAATTTAAGAAACAATTATCAACAATGAGTTTATTGCTCTCTTTCATAAGTTTATAACACAAACTTCTAGACAGATTGAGTTTGAACATATCCCTAAACTGGCATATTAGGGGGTTTCTTATTAATTTGCTGCTAGAGGTCGCTTATTCAAAAAAAAAGGTGTAGCCTGAAGATGCCGTGATTTCGTGACCTCTTCTGTTTCTTCCATCATATATGTTGGGCAACAGTTTAGATACATACATTTGAGTGTGTTGAAAATGATGTTATAATGCTACTCTATGCGTTTGCTACTGTTGCTACTATGGGACACTTGTTACACACTGCAGTGAGCTATAACGATATTAGGCATGGTAAATATGGTACTCACAGTAAATCAAGAAAACGAGATTTAAACAACAAGACTAACTGTGTTGAGCTGTATAACAATGACTAGTTTTCTGTCAATGAGTGTAGTCAAACAGTTGCTCACCTGTCTAATAAAACACACAATATATTGTTTTATAGTGTTTCCATGGTTTCTATAGAATAAAACCGGAAATCGAGGGTAATGTGGGTATGATGTCATTGACAGTCTGTGTCCTGGTTAAAATTGCTTATTTTCTCTGGATTTAAACATTCTTGTTTGTGCATTTTTTGACTAGTACATTTGGGACAAGTACACAAGTCAACAAAATATATAACATTGCTCTGGTGGTTTTTGAATATTTTAATCCACAAATCTTACATATTGTGCCGTTGAGGGCTCTTTTGGCCCAATGGACTGGTACCCCAGGGACATTAAAAAAAAGTGCCCGGAGTTGATGAAACACTCACTTATAAACACAGTAAAAAAAAAAAAAATCACAATGCAGAATCATGGGTAATTTTCCCTTACCTCCTCCTTATCTGCATCCTCGTCCACCTCAAACACGTGACTCGCTAGCTTCTCTGGCCGAGGAACTTTACTGAAAAAAAAATAAAATTACATTCATATTTTCTGCCTGTGCAAAAGCCACCATCACAACGATAGAGTATTGAGGGTGGTTGCCAGAGTGTTGCTAACGTTTGCTAAATTACTTATATTAAGTGTCTTTAAAGCTACACTGTGTAACTCTTTTAGTTTATTCTTAGCTAAAAACACTTAGCTCTTTCAAAAATATATGTGCTCGTTAATGTATATTTACTTCGTTCTAGAAATAAAGTATTCTCGTGAGTGTATAATATGCCATTGAAAATACATACGGGTAAGGAGTTCTAATGTCGGTCGCCATGTTGTCCCTCCATTTTGAAAGTACATTAGCCAAAGAGGGACGTACCCGTTAATTCAAGCTTCGCCTTTCGCGTTTACGTTTGAGTTAACACTCATGGACGAGGTCGAACTGGAAGCCATGTTAATCTTGGACTACATTGGCCACCGTAGGAGTTAAAACGAAATCGAAATTGAGAGGAACAGAAACTAATATTCCCTGGATGGTCATATACCTTTTCACCGCTAGATGGGGGTAAAAATCACACAGTGTAGCTTTAAAGTTTAACTATGTATTAACATTGAAAATAATCATTTGATACAATGCACTTACTACACATGTTTTAACATTGAACATATATATTTTTTTAAAATACCTGCATGCAATTGCAATTGTAATTAATTAATTTAATGCATTACATGTATAATTACACTGTTGACCCGTCCCTTACCCCGTCACCCACCCTTAAACCTAACCACCACCAAATCTGTCCATAACCTTACCCATATACCATTCCCACCTCAATAGCAAAATTATTTTGCAATACAATATGAACACAATAAGTACATAGTACTTATTTTTTGAGGTTAGTAAATAGCAGTTTGACACTTAATATAAAGTGAGACAATGTTTTTTTAGCGTGTCGCAATGTGGTTGCTAGGTGAAAAAATCTCCCCAACAAGCTAAACGATTTGAGTCATCATTCATGACTATAGCACATACTGTACATTTGACAAACAGGTTCAGCACTTATAACTCAAGGACACAGTTGCTCTTATCCTTCACACAGCTGATGCACATGTGCACATGTGCTTGTGTGTTCAAGCAAACTGCATTAGCAGAATTATCATGAAGGCATGGGTGGGGGTTGTAATGATGATGATGATGATGATGAAGCTTCACAAACATGTCACACATTATCTCCATCTCTTCCATCATCATCCCTCCTGCCTCCTCTGCGACCTTTTACCAAATGCCAGACACTGGCTGGCTCCTGATCTCCACAATATGATTTGCCAGGTATTAACCCCTATAAAAATTGTTCTATCTGTAAGTTGAGACAGGACGTGACATCAGTGGATAACGTTTGGTAGCTGCCTTGTCCTGAAACAGGTAGAGTATGTATGTGCTGAATGACAAAAAAGAAAGAGGAAGAGAAAGGAAAAGCTGCTGATGGTTTGTTGTTTTGTGAAGAACGGCATTTTCCAAATTTAGCTCAGGACGAGACCACGCTCTCAACACTGGGCAGGACAGGATGAGGACACTGATAAAAAATTAGTGTGTAAAACAGCATCTCTCCCTGTTTCACACACACAAACGCACCGTGCAAACCCAAACAATCATCGGCTCTCTTCCAAAAACGAGTGAGCTGCGTTGCTGTCGATTTTTTAAGCACTGGCAGTTGTCCTCTAAATAGTGGTTGACCTGTAGGTTTTCTATAGGCCGATGCCGATATCCTAAACTGAAGGGTGGCTAATGGCTGATATAATGGCGAAAACATAACACTGTCTATTTTGAAAATAGTAAATAACACATGCATTCTGTAGCAGTTGTAAGTAAAATGTAATAATAATTGGAACTTGATAAAAAACATCTGTAAAATAAACAAAGTTAGCAAGGTTTGTGGCATTAAATGTTTATCAGATATTGAAAGTATTTGAAAAGGATATGTTTTATAAAGTAGGAATGATCTTAATACACAGCGATAGAGCGGCTCACACAGACTCAAGACACAATTTGCTTCAAAAGTTTGTTACAATACACAAAAATATTGGCTAAAACTATCCATATTTATTTAGATCAATAATTAAGTTTTATATAAACTTTTCAATATTGCATGAATTGTAATTGGATTCATAATCAACAATTATCATAAATAAACAATTTTATTTTATTATATATATATATATATATATATATATATATATATATATATATATATATAATTTTTTTTTTCCTAAGCTTGTCGCAATGCATTACGCATGTTTTAGAAAGATTTATACCTGTGAAAACTTAATGTTTGGACTGGAAAAACACTGTAGTGTTCTTACTTGAGATTATTTTAAAAGGATTTATAAATCTATATGAACAAAAAACTTGGGTGTTTAATAGAAAGTTGATGTGCTTTTTTTCAGAATGATATTTTGGAATGTAGAAAACTTCCTGTGCAATTATTATTTCATAAGGACAATAACATATACATGTGAAGAACTGGTGTCTTTACAATCCAAATTACTTTAACCTTATGTAATTACTTTACATAAACCTTTTGGAAAAAACTAAAAGCAAAAAAAAAAAAAAAAAAAAAAAACCTAGAAATGTAATGATTTAAAAGCACTGAAATGTATGTCACTTATTTGTCTGTCAACTATTGTTGTGACTAATAATGTGACTAATACCTCTTGTGGCACTGAATGTTTTTTTTTTATGCCTACTTTTTAGAACAGTCTACAAGTCATGAGCATGAATATAATACCGTAAGATCCTGCCTACAAAGGCAGCTAACAAGGTTTTTGGAACAGTGGCGTTATATATATATATATATATATATATATGATGTTTCAATAAAGACCAGCTGTACTTCAAATAGCGATCTCGGTTACTTTCCAGCCCTCTTTTTCGATCAGTCTTATGGTCCTTACTTTGGAAGTTGGCGGAAGTCTCCAGAATAATCCTCGTATTTGTAGTTCACCATATGCCAATCAGAGTTGTAGGTCTTGATGCACTAGAAAAAAATAAAAGAGAAAAAAAATTAAAACATTTTTGTGTCCTCATTCATATGGAAAGCAAATAAACACATACCAGCATGCACATACACACACACACACACGTAAAGACCCTGAATCCCAAAAAGGCTAATACTTTTCCCGTAATCTAATAAGTATCATGTTTTCCATAGCAATCTACAGAATGGCAATAACTTTTTAGAAAATAATTTCCTCACTGGGCGTCACTGCCTGTACTAATCACTAGTAAAATTGTCACCACACCGCACCACAAACAGACACTAATACATCCTCTGGGCATTACATTACAGAAGATTCAATTCTATTTGGTTTGTTGGCAAGGCAATCATTTAGTCCTCAGCAGTTCTTAAAGGGATAAGATGAAACTAAAAGCCTCTAAAACCCCAAACGGCTTTCTCACGCTTATTTTACATCCAATTAACGCAGAGAAAGAGGAAGTGAGTGAGAGAGTTAGATGAGTTGACAAAGTAAATTTAAGACCATTCGGAACTACAGTAAGCATTCAAGTGTTGCTTCAAAACTAAACGTCTCTGTACTACATCTGTAACTTTTCTTTTTCCTTTAGGGTAAAATAGTAATATAATAAAATATAAAAAATATATAGCTAAAGCTGCAGTCCGTAGTTTTTCCTCTTTGTCGCCATCTCTGTTCGAAATCTGCAAATGCAGTTATTCGCGGAATTATCAACTTTATGTGGGTTTTGCTGGTGTGGATACTGTCATTCAGAGTCACAGATTCTACTTTTTGGAAGTAAGAACAACATAAGACTTTTCACCATAAAATGTCATCTGAACAAGCAACATCCATTTTTGTCCTGACCAACTAAGTGGCAAAAAGCATAGCAGTAAATTGCGCTAATTAAATCTAATTAAAACATCATTCTTTCTTTCTTCAGTCGAAAAGAATTAAGGTTTTTGATGAAAACAATCGAGGATTTTTCTCTAATGGACTTCAATGGGAACCAATGGGTTTCAGTGCAAACTGCAAACTGTTCAAAGGGCTTTAAACGATTCCAGATGATAAATAAGGGTCTTACCAAGCGAAACAATCGCTCATTAAAAAAAAAAAAAAAAAAAAAAAACGTTTTAAGTTTTATAAGCACACATGCTCGCCTTGCTCTGTTCAGTGATGCGCGTTCGTGACTCTCCTGTTCGAACTCGTTTATCAAAATGAATGAATCTTTTCCCGAGTCAACTCTTTCACTACGTTCTTTGAATGAACCAATTGACACGAATAAAGATTTGTTCATTTTGATAAACGAGTTCGAACAAGAGTCACGAACGCGCATCACAGAACAGAGCAAGGCGACCATTTGAGCTTATAAAACTTAACCTTTGTTTTGTTTTTTTAAATGAGCGATCATTTCGCTTGATAAGACCCTTATTCATCGTCTGGTGTCGTTTAAAGCCCTTTGAACAGTTTGCAGTTTGAACTGAAACTGTCTTTTGGACCTTAAACCGTTTGGTTCCCATTGAATTCCATTATATGGAGAAAAATCCTGGAATGTTTTCATCAAAAACCTTAATTTATTTTCGACTGAAGAAAGAATGACATGGATATCTTGGATGACATGGGGGTGAGTAAATAATCAGCAAAAGTTTTTTTTTTTTAAAGTGAACTACTCCTTTAAGCTTTTATTTCTTTATACTACAACAAAAAGTATTGAGACAACTAAACCACCAGCACTGATGACTTATGACATTACAAAACAAACTGATTAGAAAAAGAAATAAACAGTTCTTGGCCAGCTCATCTTGTTTGGCTTTCTTTGTGGATCAGATTTAATTACAACTCTTACAAAACAAAATGACAAATGTTTACTCAATTGAACATATTTTACGTCAGAAGAATTTGCCAACCAAGAACGTGTTTGCAATCCTACAGAATGAATGTTGTTCTGGAGTGTACAAAGGACATGTGCACTTGACTAATGGTCGAGGCAGATGTTTTGATTTGTGAAAAGCTGGAAAACTGGCTCTGGCCCAGCTGCCCTTGATGATGTCACTGAGCTCTTTAGTGGGAGGAAGTATCGTTTTACGCTCTCCCCTGTCGACGCCCAGTGTCTGTGATATCCACAAAAACCTATTGACCCAAACCTCACGCACACGTACGTTTTTTTCACATACGAATATAGAAGAATTAATGAACTCGAGGAACCTCTCAGAATCAGTTTTGTCCTGTTTCACCATTTTATTGACAATGACAATTCCTGTTCAATTAACATTATTTCGCAATACAGAATTAAGCTATTTTTCTGTTAATGTGTGAGATTTTCAATTCAAATGGGTACATAATTGAAGTGCAGTAAACTGTAAAATATTTGCACTACAACCCAGTGTTTATAATTACAATACATTCAAATAATAGGATAAGAAATATAATATGATAAGAAATATCAGTTTGCAGTATCAAGCAAAATATGAAAAATATAAGGTGGATAAATCTCCCTGGTTTTAGTTGTATCTAAAGCCTTAGTCCTTCCAATATGATTATTAATAGCCTATGGTAAAGATGTGCATTGTATATGAGGGCTTATGGCAGTGGTTCCCAATTCAGGTCCCGGGCCGGAACAAATCATCACCTTCTTAAAAGAATGCTCCATGAACTGAGCTCCATTCTGATTGACAGGGTCTCTGCATAGTGTTCCCTGCTCCCTAGGACCAGATTTAGAAACCACAGGCTTAAACCAAGACACCATAGGTGAACATGTAAAACATATCAGGTGAACATATATCACCATACTTTCCCATTGATTGATCTATTCCACCAAGAAGAAAAACATATCAACATGGTCACCATGTTTTTTAGGAATAAAATGCATTATAAAATCAGTCGAAAATTACATATGAATAACCACCTCTGTAAAAAAACCAAAAAAACATTAGAATATGGAAAGGGAATAAAACTGTAAAGTTTGGTCTATGTAAATACTAAGTGGAGATTTCTAGCTTGCGTGCATGAGAAAAAAAACAAAAATTGAGATATATGCCTCTAAAGATATATTTTGTAAATGAAACCTACAGACATATACATGCATATAAAAAGAAAACAAACTTATTTTTTGAGATATTTTCTTTCGCATAATAGGCAAAAATCTAAATATTGACCAGTGCATTCAAAAGCTGTTTTTGCCTGTAGTGTCTTGCCTTTTAACCTGCTATTCAGGTTAACCAGACACTAAATGCACTTAAATAGTTCAATTACTGTAAAGTCATTATTATTCTTAGAAGATAAAACATGTCTCCTTTAAATGTAAATTATGCTTAGCATTAGGCTTAGATTCCACCTTATTTTCAAAGCTCAGCGCTATTTCCCTAACACAATTGACTTTGAACTATTCTAGCCTGCAGAAAGTAAGATGTTTGTGTACATTTTTGGTCTTGACAGCAGTATTTCATCAAACGATGATCAACTGCAAGAGAAGAGAATCGTAACTGGACCAGACATCCAGATATCTGAATGACGACATATCCAGACACGTGGTCAAGTGCATGTTTAGATGATTAAGGTTCATCGGGTGATGAAGTCTCAGAACGCAATTGATGAATTCACCCTCTTTTTTGCTCTGATGTATGAGTTTATGTTAAAGCTCTTACCTCCTGGACTAGCAGGCTGCTGGCTCTCTTTTCTGCCCCATCTGGAACTGAAGAGTACAGTGTTCTGCCCTGACGCTTCAAAATGGAGATCTATGCAGAAACATGTGCAAACGTTTCAGATATTAAATAGAGACACGCATGGACACGCATAAAGAAAGATTTGTCAATGTAAGTCTGGCCATTTCTTGCAACAATTAAATTGATCATGTTTGACTACAAACAAAAGAGAGGTTTTAAATTTAACAATGGACTAAGAAGATTTTGGTACACTGAAAATGTTAAACGTAATTTAACAGTAATTTCTTTATTGGCCTAATCTAATATCATTGTTTCCTTGTTTATACCGGTTTTGTTCAGTTTGTCTAAGAGCAAATTACCCTCCCCACAAAAAAAAAAAATTAATACAAAAAAGTTTGTTTCAATAGGATTTTCGCTTTTATTGCTAATATTGATGTGCACAACACTGGCTAGCTTGACTGACTGAAGAGAGGAGGGAGGGGTTGTTTGTTAGTACATATATTTTATTTTAAAAAGCATAAATTTTAAAAAGCATTTATTTTATAAAGCATAAAAAGCACATACTTTAAAAGACAACAAAATAAACAATCTTTATTTATAGCAAGTAAACTAAATTAAACATTGATTAACAAAATGTGAAGATTTGACTTTCTGTAACGCAGTGTTTCAGTGAAATAAGTGAATATTCTTATAACAATATAATACTCTTATAACAAACATAACAAAAGCAAATTCACGTACACGGAGACAGGCAAAAACAAAGTACCATTAAATCCAATCTCAGCACAAGGAAGAAAACCAGAGCTGAAATCTTCACACACACATAACATCCATAAAACACAACACCAAACAAGAAACACTGGGGTATAAATACACAAGATAACGCTAACGAGGAAGAGGTGGGGGTTAATCAATCACTATGGCAACATACAAGGGTAAAGAAAAGCAGGGGGAAAAAATAAGAGGTGAACACTGGGAAGAATGGGAAGAGAAATAAATTTCAAAATAAAAGTTCAAATAGCAAAAACAAGAAACAAAACCAGGGAACATATACATATATATGTATATTTATATATATATATTATATTTATATATTATATTATTATATTTATATATTTATTGTATATTTATATTTAAACATAGCTATTTTTGTTATATAGAAATTAAGTTGTAAAAAGTCTATCAATAATTATATTGACTTACATTAAGTAACAATTTAGCTTCTGTCTAAAGATATTATATTGATTACATTGATCTTCTGTCTAAAGAATATACTGATTAAATAATATTTTTTTATGAGTATGAATGTTTTTGTATTGTTTTGTTTTTGAATGATTAGTATTAAATCAAAATTTAAGATTAGAAATTTAAGGAACTAAACCATGAATATAATTTGAAAAAAATAAAATAAAAATAAAATCATATATACATATATATATATATATATATATATATATATATATATATATATATATATATATATATATATATATATTAAGGTGGTCATTTTTTGTGTGGACATGGACTGATTTAAAATAACTAGCATATATACAGTTGGAGTTCCGGTCATGTCTCTGACTTTATCATTGTCCAGAGGCTCAGATGTATCTTTCTAGGACACGTCGTCTCAGTCTGCATTCATACTCCAGCAAGCATTCGAATGCCTTTGTGTACATAGCCGGAGGCCTAATGTGAAACCAACATTGAAGATGAAGCTAAATTTCCCATAGCCATATAGCCATAGGTTTTATATGAAGCGCTGCACTCATTATAACCAGCTTCTACACTTGTGGTGCCTCTAATATGAACTGGAAAAACATAATCAAACTATGCTTTCAATTAATCATAATATTGTTACGATTATTAACCATATTCATAAACTCTGCATTCATTGTATGGCAAAGTGAGTGTGTGTGTGTTACTAATTGTTGTTTCTGGCAGTGGAACCACAGGCTTCATCTAAGGCCAAAAATGTACAGACAGGGAACTATTAAACTTTGGTGTTAGTAGTATAATTTGGAAAGAGCTACAAGTTAATGTATAAAATATGATGTAAAACATTTTGTATTTAATAAATACTAAAGATTTTTACTTAGGGGTGGCGGTAATGGTCACCAAAAGGAAAATGGATTAATAAAAAAGCAGAGAGGTTTGTGCGCTTGTTAGGTTTATGCTTTAGAATGTGACCACTTATACTATATACGTATGATATACAAATAAACTGAATGCCAGTCATAACATAGGCTACTTCTGCTTTGGCTTCACAAAACTATTAGATTTTGGCTTTGAGATTAGGTGTAGATTTATGGTCTAATTTCCTAACACTAATCTTAAAATTGAATTATAATTGTTTGGTTTCGGCAGTTGTTTGCAGAACACATTTTTTTCTGCTCCCCATAAACCAAATCCCATAACAATGATCTCTCGCATACACACCCATTTCTATAGGAAAACAAGTAGATGGTTCCATTCAGAGAAGCAGCTTGAGAAATCCCCTGAGACAATGTTACTGTAATGCTATTTGAGGGTTGAATTATGGTTGTGATGGAAAAGCAGGCCCCCATGAACACAGAAAGAACAGAGATGTATGACTAATGAGAAAACAAACTCAAGACACACCACTGAGAGACTGTGAAATCTAACATCTGCACAGGTTGCTGAAAAATAACATTTCAGAGGGAATCACAGACTAACAAAAACTACTGACAGATCTGAAACTTTACATGAGTCTCTAGCAGGAAAAACTGGAAAGAAGAACAATTTAGGAATGGATGCAGATGGGAGAGCAGATGCTCTGAGAGCTGGATGTGTACGGTAGATAAACAGACGTTCTTACCTGAAAGTCATCAATAGGAAACTGCAGCATGTCTCTGAGGACATCGCTGAGTATCTGAGTTTTCCTCTGGACAAGTACACTCTCATAGTCCAACGGCTCGATCACTTTTGGTTTTACCTGGAAGTTCAACAGGAGCAAATTAGATGGAACAAATAAAATGTTCAGGAATTCAAATCAATATAATGAAATGAGGACTTTAAATAAACCATGAATGACTATATCAATGACAGAGAGGTTTATGCTGATCCTCACACCGGTCTGGTGTGTTAACAGAAACATTCTGCTGAATTCAGTCAGGACATCAACGGAGTCATGTGCAATTTTCTAACGTTTTCTCCTGATGTACACTTTCAAAGAGGGTTTACAGTACAAGCATTTTCTTCAAAGAGGCAAGGGAGGTAATGTCTCCAAAACAATTATGAGAAAATAACCAACATCCATCTATTTATGCTCTTAACCACATCTCCTTAGGGTAGGAGGAAAATTAGGAAAAATGATCAACACACTGTAAAAAAATATTTTCATGATTTGCAGTCACAAGTTACAACATTTTTTTGTTTTGTCAAATCAACTTAGATAATTTATGTAGTTCAGATAAGATAATATTTTGAGTTTCTGGTAATTTAAATTAATCTCCTTCATTGTATTAACTCAATATTTCCATTTCAATGAACTTAAAATTTTAAGGCAACCAGGTTACTTATTTTTTTTAAAGGGATACTCGACTTTTTTTCGCTCATTTTACCACTCCCCCAGAGTTAAACAGTTGGGTTTTACCGTTTTCAAATGTATTCAGCCGATTTTTTATATATTTACTGTAGAAGAATATCAGTCACCAGACAGTTTCTGGTCTCATTGACTTCCATAGTATATATTTTTTCCTACTATGGAAGTCAATGAGACCAGAAACTGTCTGGTTACTGATATTATTCTAAATATAAAAAAATCGGCTGAATACATTTGAAAACGGTAAAACCCAACTGTTTACAGTAACTCTGGGGGAGTGGTAAAATGAGCCTATTTCCGAAAAAGTCGAGTATCCCTTTAAGTTAAACCAACAATATTTTTTTACAGTGGAAAATACAAAAAGAATAGTAATAAGGAAGAAAAACAGTGTGTAAATCACTATTTTTTGTAAAATGACATGGTCACATAAAATTGAACCTGGAATTCATTCATGTAAATAAATGTACATTAAGCTCCATATCCAAAGAGGCGACTTATGCGCTGTATAATATTAATATTGTATGTGAAAATGCTAAAAATGCCATGCTGTCTGTCACTATCATGCCACCTACCAGAGCCAGTTGGGTTACTTCACTGCCATTCACAACTCCCTATGGCCTCGTGAGATAGTAAACTGTTCATAAGATGCCCATTTCAGAATCTCACCGAAAGTAGTAGGTCATCCAGGTACTTTTCGCCTACAGTTTTATGAAAGCTATGAATTCATTCTTGTCTCACATACTGCAGTATTTTTTGTTGTTGCCTACCATATAGTAGAGAAGTAGGCCCATGGATGCTACTGTGTAGCCTACCACTGATTTGCATAGAATAGTTTTTTAACATTCCCTCATTTTACTCTTAGTTATTCTGCTATTACGAATAATAATTAATAATATATATATATATATATATATATATATATGTATATATATTACCTCACTGTGATGTTGCCGAAGTCAAATTGCTAAAGTTTAGAACTGTCTGAGGACAAGTGAGGACGTAGTGTGTTCTGAAAGTTATAGTACGTATAAATTCATAGTATAATGAACATTGCTATCTCGAAAGATCAAGTTAAATTTGATCCAACAACATCCCTTTAAGGCATTCTGTTTGTCATGTTAACTCAGGAGCATGTAAACTCAGGTGTATAATCCTTTAATGCGACATTCTATAAATGTAGTACAAATTTTCAAAATACCATCAACAGGAATCAAAGGCAAACACAAATGTCTTTGTGCACAGATACTCTGTTCTGTTTGTTAGTGAGTAAGAGAGAGTTGTGAATGAGTATTGTGTTGAACTGTACCAGGCAGTTCACACACTGCTTCCCATAATCCACGCTATGATCCGCGCCAACAGTCTACATCACCCAATAAAGATGGGTGAACATGTCTCTGTTACAATGTCCATTGTGACATCATCGCTTCAGCACGGGACAGCAGGACTCTTGACTCTAACTGGCTAACATATAAAGATGGAAACCTCTGGGGTGAAATATTTCCTGTCCAACACACACACACTTTCATGCCACATGCAGCTGTCTGCCACAACTATCAGTGTTCAAACAATAAAGTGAGCATATAACATAATATGCCTTTTTTTTTTTTACAATAATCACTTTTAATATTGCAATGTTAATATCTCTCTATATTAATGTGCAGACAATGCAATGAAAAAAAGTACCAGCAGACAATCAAGTGACATTCATTTAAAAGAGGGAAAAACCATCAGTCAAAAATGAGAACATTCTTTTCAGCCAAACTCTACAATGACATGGAACATTTTCTGTTCATAAGATTAAATGATGGAATCTAAGATTTTTCCTTCTCAGAAAAAGTATTCAGCAGAGTTTCAAAAAAAAGAATGAAAACAACAAATTGCACTCTGATTTTTCAATGTTTGCAGCAGAATTTTTCACCTAATTCATCCAAGAAATAAAAATATCTCAGATATACAAAACATACTGCATGTAAAATAACAATGTTAATACATTGTCTACATTGTCTTCTGTAATTAAATACATACATATTTGAGATCACCATAAAGTCTTGTTTTTAATCCTGTGGTTTTACTGTGTTTGTGTGTGGAGGATTTCTTGGCTGTAATCCATTTATTGCGTGCGTTTGATGGGGACTCCCTGCTGAGGAATGCGCTGGAACTACACTATTACGTTGCTTCCATAAATTCATATAAAGCACATTACCAAAGTCTGTTAAACATCACATCACATACACATCACATACAATTTATCAAGTCTGTTCTACCATTGAATTGACATGTTTTCATCATTCAGAATGAAGTGTTTCAGTCTGACAATTTCTATGGCTTTAAAAAATAATCAATATTCTGGCAACACAAGCAGCCAATGTGCCAGTCTAAATGCCAAACTCAATTCCCACAGGTCACTCAGTACACCCAACACAAACACCCACTAATGAATACAATATGATACTAATTAGGAACTTACCAAGGCTAGGCACGGTCATTTAAACACTCGCACACTCTTTTACATACACACCCCTGCAAGCAACGTTATCATTTCACCATCTAGGTTATATTAGACCCGATATAATCCAGCTATGGGTAACCTACTTCTAGCCAAAATAACCATGAATTTTGTTACATGTTGTTTTTGCCAAAATATCTTGCGAGATGTATGATATTCCATCATAAGCAAAGTAAACAGTAGAGCCAGACCGATTTATTGGCAGACCGATATTATCATCTGGCCGATATTATCGGCCGATATTAGGCATTTTCCAAACGGAAAATTTCCATCGGAATCGGCAGTTATAATGGCCGGAAAATGAATATTTCAAAAATAAAATAAAAACGGACGAAACACGCTTTAACCATGTCATGAGTGTTGTTGGAGTTGTATGGTTTGTCCACCAGAGGGCACTCTACACCCTCCCTGTTGGCAACACTCGTTGAGTTGGTCACGAGACATACATTGTTTGAATAACAATTAAAAGAACACCAGTTCTCTTAACTCAAATTGGCATAACAAAATTTGTGACTATCATGTCCAGTTTTGCTGCTCTTAAATAAGCCGAGAGTTAAGCGGAATTAGCAAGTAATAATTACGTTACGTTGTTTCAGTGTAGTTGACTGACTGTCCTTTTAACTTCTGACAATGTGACTGAAGTATTTCTTTAATAGCGCGTGACAGTTATAGCAGTGAGACGTATCATCTCTCCTTGGCCTGTTATATTGAAAATGTATGTTTTACAATTTGCAGTATGACGTTATCTATAGCTAAATTATGGCTCATCGTAGACTAGCTAACCACAAAGCTAGCTAATGCCACTATCATCAGTCTGTTCTGTTGTGACAGTAAAAGAAACAAGTTTCTTTTTAAAATGCATTATCATATTATTGTAGTTAAAACTCATAAATAACTACAAATAACTAATGTTTGGAAAATCTGTTAATGTTTTGTTGCGCATTTCTGAAAAAAATAAATAAAAATATCGGCCTATATATCAGAATATCGGATTTTAAAACCAACAAATATTTGTATCGGTATTGGCCTTCAAAATCCTTTATCGGTCGGGCTCTAGTAAACAGTGATTACATGGTGTTTGGTTCTATTTTTTAACTCATTTAATAGTCTATTCTTGGGTTATGGTTTAAACATCTATCAAATTTTCACTGACAGCCCAAATTTTGCCTCGTCTGGGCTGTGTTGTACGGCTATTAGAAATTTGGAAGAAGCTGATGCTTCTTTGTGAAGAACATCCTGACAAACTTCTGGCACACTCATTTGCACACACACATGTGTATGTGTGCAGGACTGCAGAAATGTGTTGTGTCAAATGTCAAGCTGGAACTGCAAAGGAAGAGGAGGGAAAAGGGAATCTCATTAAACTGTCTCCCTCCCTTCGGGCCGAAGGAGGATCTTAAGGTACTGCAGACGCAGACGGCCCTCGCTGTTTAACTGGGCTGTAAATCCTTGTACTCTTGCTCTGATTTGCCACAGACACATGAGCACACACTATTGTATATAGACACAGACAAGCACACACAACTTCATTCTGCAAATCAATAAATCAGCAAAAGTTTTTGAAGCGAAACTTTGCGAGCTGATCTGAGCAACATTACAGGCCAGTGAAGAGGGAGTACGGCACGCCAACACAGGTGCAACAACTCAAAGATCGAACCATAAGAAAACAACAGTGTTGAAATTTAAGAAATTTCTTTCAGTGTTGAAATTTCATTAAGAAAATGAAGCTTTTTATACATTTATTTTAATCAACTTAATAATTAAGTAAATATTCCTGCCCAGATTACCATCATCATACTAAAAAAAATATTATATATTAAGCATTTAAACATGATGGTATCATTTATTTTTCCTTATTTTTTTAAGGAAAAAATTTTAAGAAAATAAATATATGTTTTTCCTTAAATTAAATTTCTTATTAAATAAATAGAATTAAATTAAATAAATAAATAAAATACATTGTGTTACAGTATTTGTTGTTGTGTCCAGAATACAGTATTTAGACAGAATAGAGTCTGTTTTACAGCAATAAAAATTTGGAGGGAAAATGTACATGTGCTTAATTAAAAATAATGCAAATAAATTATTTTTATTTTATTTCTAATGAACATTTTAAATAATAAAACTTAACTTTCCTTCTTTAAAATATAATTCCTTGCTTTGTTTTTGTTTTCTCATGATTTGGGTATGAAATGTAAAAAGACCAATCTACTTTTTTCTGTAATAAAAAAAGTTATGACCAGTCCTAAAGGAAAATATTAGATTGCTAACTTCTAAGACTAGACGAACCGACCACTGAAGTAGTAGACTTAGATGTTCCTTGTGCTTTAAATGGTCACATAAGAGACTTACCCCTACGGGCGCTGCTGTTTCCCCCTCTACCTCCATCTCCCCCAGACTCCTGCCCTGCTGAGGTGTTTCACACACTGCATCTTTACGGGCGGCTCGTCCAGCCCTGCCCTGCATGATCCACAACACGCTCCCTCCAGAAAAAAAATAAACTGAGCTCAAATCAACTTCACTTGCAGAATAAAAAAAAACAGGCTCTGTCTCGCACAGGATTGAGAGGCAAACTAACACTAGAACTCTGCAACAGCCTGAGGGTATTCTCCGTTCTCTGCTACTCTCCCCCCGGCTGAGTCTCTCTTTCTGTTCTTCCACTCTTCTCTGTTTCTGAACTTTACCATGTGGAGTTCTCAAGAGTGTTTTCCTCTATCAGTTCAGGCCCTCCCTCACTCTCTCTCTCTTTTCCCTGTGGGAAGCAAAGACCACTCCTTCACACAGCTGTTCTGGTATGGGGGAGTGTGTGTGTATGTCCATGTCCACTATTGTGTTGTCATGCTCATCTGTCCTCCCTCTGCGCTGAAACAGAGGTCTTAATTGTCTGTTTCACCTGTCAGAGAGCAACACCCAAACCCCATGAGTGTACTTGGAATAGAACAAATAAAGAGACAAAAAGTCTCAAACAAAAGAGACCAAAATATCCCATTAGATCTATTGCAGTTTTTTCCATACAGAGTAAGGAAACTTACTATTAACTATTTTTTTTTACCGTATAGCATCTTTTACGATTACAATTACAAATCTTTTTTGCTCAGTTTTCCTTAAAGGGTTAGTTCACCCAAATATGAAACTTCTGTCAGTATTTACTCACCCTCAAGTTGTTCCAAACCTCTATTTGTTTATTTGTTCTGCTGAACACAAAGGAAGATATTTGGAAGAATGTTTTAATCAAACAGATCTCAATCCCCATTGACTTCCATAGTAGGAAAAAATACATACTATGGTAGTCAATGGGGATTGAGATCTGTTTGATTAAAACATTCTTCCAAATATCTTCATTTGTGTTCAGCAGAGGTTTGGATGGAACAACTTGAGGGTGATTAAACGATGATAGAATTTTCATTTTTGGGTGAACTATCCCTTTAATGAGAAAGACTGTAAGATTTAAATGTGTATATTTTAATAAAAGTAGTAAGTACTACAATACAGAGTACACTAGCATACTGCATATCACCCCAAAACAAACAGAAATGGACTAAAAGCCACAAAACAACACAAGATCTATTTCTTTTTTATCTTGATCTCTGTGAAAACACAAAATATCACCCTGCATCCATCTGTTTCTTCAATTCCATATATAGAACTTCATAAGAAAAAATGGTCTCATATTATAAACAACTCATTTCCTTCAAAGTACATTCACACAGCAGGATAAGACACAATTACAGATCCGCTTATCTGCACCAGACCAGCACTCTGACGTCTTCAGAAAAGGTCAGACGACAGTCTGACATGGCGTACGATTAACATTCATTCATATTCAGAGAATCAGCAAGAGGACATATGCACAAAAACACAATACCCTGAATTCAGTGCCCATTACTATTCAGCACACATATAGTTCCTGTAGTCACCTCTCAGAGGTCAAAAGTCATGCTTAGGAAGGGCGGGATATCAAACAATAGTCCACAGAAATGTATTATTATATTTCATATTTTAATAATTAACAATCATTCAGATGTTCTGAACTCGCTGACATAATTTCTAGGTGTTCTCGATGGTTGCCAGGACATGGCTATGTGTTTGATAATGTGTTCTAAGTGTTTGTTACAGTGTTCCAAGGCAGCTACTAGGTCATAGCTAAGGGGTTGCTTGCTGGCCCAAATTTAAAAGAGCCTATTCCAATGTCATGACATTCTGATCCCTTGATATGGCAAAGATCCCTCCTTTACTGCAATTTTCAAAAGATTCTGATAATTTCGAAATATACTAGCGCATCTCTCGCAACAAAGCTACAAAGTCCTTAAGCAGGCAAGAGGGTGGGAAAAAAATGAATTGGGGAAAAAAATGTGGCAGTGCTTTGCTTTTGTGATTCTCTGGGGAATGCAAAAGTTTGGATAATGGAGAAAATATTACCGTAAATAAGAGGAAAACTATATTTAAATTCTTTGCTCGCAAAATTTAATTGTTTTACAAGCAAATGCAAAATCATTAACATAATTTTTCCTACCGTCTCATATTTTTTATATCCATTAAGGACTCTGAAATAAGCTTCACAATTTGAAGAATCATTCACATGAGTAAAATGCTCTAAACAAACATGTAATCCTCTGACAAGATCCGGGACACCATTACTGTAAAATAAATCTGAGACTGGTGTTTTTATGAAGGCTGTACAAATGCTGTTTACATGCTGTTTAAAGGCATATGTATATTATTGTATCCAGAGACAGACAGCACCAGTGGTTATAATGGGTTCTATTAGTTTTTGATGCAAAACTTGGTGTAAAACTTGGTTTGGTGTAAACAAGTGTCAGCCACTAAACCACTGAACGTCGATGGTGCAATGATGAAAAACTATTCGTCAATGTCTAGAGGCATTCTTATGCACATGTTTTTGACAGGAGTGCTAATAAATAATATATAACTACTATTTCACTATGTGTAACGACACGCAACACAAAGTAGGGAGAAGAACCCAGGTGCAGGAGTTTATTGAAACAAATGGAGATCAAACAGGTAAGTACCAAGTATGCCGGTAAGTTAATACAGTCTTTTAAACAGTTTAAAAAGTAAGCGATACACCAATCGCGATGAGGATCACAAGGGTAAAAATCACAGCATCACAAAAACAGGATCTCAGTCTTTTCGTGAACTCAAGTAAACCTCAGCTCCAACCAAGGAAACGATTCTTCAAAACTCCATAAACAAAGGCATAGGAAAGGAATTATAGTACTTCAAATACAGACAACATAGTTGTCTGGAGCTAAAACCTGATTATAGTATAGTATAGTATAGTATAGTATAGTATAGTATAGTATAGTATAGTATAGTATAGTATAGTATAGTATAGTATAGTATAGTATAGTATAGTAAAGTATAGTATAGTATAGTATAGTATAGTATATTGAACCCTATAGCCTTAAATAAGGCATTATTTGAGGGGACAGCCATTGGTAGTGTTGTCTGAAACCACAACGGACATTATTTAGTGCACTCATTTAATCCCACAATTCACCACAATCACGATAATACCGTTGTACACTCAGCAGCTAGAGAATACCCATAATGCACTGTGACAGGTGTGCCGAATAAATTTCAGCTCCTAGCCAGAAGATGGCACTTGCAGCTTAATCATTGATCCATCCATTTCCCAAACTGTTGGTCCAATGTGGGTATATCATACAGGTATAAATTCCTTTTACTTGATTATTAAATAGTTAAAGAGTTCAGAATAAATCTTTTCATTACTACTGGAGCTGGCAGTTTGCTAAGTTTCAGCACTTTCAGTTTGTTCAGCCCTTCTGGTGCACTCAGTGTCCGAATTCACTCACTCGTTTTCACTCCTTCAAGTGGACTCTATTAGAGTAATGTACGAAATAGTGAATGATAGGGGGTAATTCTTAACACAGACTTGCTCTAAGCAATCACAACAGACTGGGCCATCCAAAACAGAGCGTTTCAGGCAGAGAGTGAAAAGAGGTGCAGCAGCAATGCACAATATTATAAAAAATAATGTCTTTTTAATCTTTAAATCATGTAAATATATTCTAACAGACCCCAAAAATAATGTGACTATGTCATTGTGTTTCTACGAATTAAATCGATATCGTCTTGTACAACTGCAATCAAACACATGAAACAAATCAAAAACCTACACACATACGTACGCACTACATTCTCCACACCCTTATGGAATTCGCTTGGGAGAGTTGCATAATCCCACTTTGACGCAATAATTGGGAAGATTCCCAAAGGGGGTCAGGGTAGGAAGCCAGGGCGGGGACCACTGACTGAAAAAAAAAAAAACATACAGAAACCCCGACCATACTGTATACACCCATCCACAGTGGGAGATTCACAGCTGGGCCTGAACTTTAGCCAGCTGGGGCTGTGTAACAGCTGACAGTGATGAGAGTATTTTATGGAGTTATACACACCTTTCAGTGAAAGCATAAGCTGTGGAGAGCAGCATATTATCTAGAGATGAGCTGAGCATGTCCGATTGAAAGCATGTGTGATATATGATCCCTGCAGAGAGGCTTACAGAAATATCATAGATCATGGAAAAGTCGATTGTGTTTCCACAGTATGAGGAAAGTTTATAGCTGTGATCAAGCCTCGGCTACATTCAGTCCTATTAGTGAGCAGATGGGTCACTCAGAATCAATGTGTGCAGAAGTGGTGCTGTTCTCTTCACATTCTCTGTTTGTCTGTCTGTAAAACTACCATGTTGTCACTGTATTTCAAGATGTGGCACTTGGAGTCATGGTCTTGCTGAGAAGCACATGCTTCAGATAAGTTGTTTCAGCTTCATAGCCCACATCTCCTTCTCATCTGTGTTGCAGAGTCACACTTACTGCCAGTTACAGTCTATACGTGCCAGACAGCAAGAAATACATCATTGGCCATGGCCATTGGTGCATCTATTTAGGAACAACTCCAATGCTTACATTTACAAAAGTGGCAGTAAAGACTTTCACATTCTAACAGAATATTTCTATTTCCAATAAATGTTGTTCTTTTCAACTTTCTAATCATCAAATACTGTAATCCTAAAAATCCCACAAATTCAAAAAAAATCACAAATTCCACAAAAATATTAAGCAGCAAATGTTTTCAACATTGATAATAATAAATGTTTATTTTACCAAATCAACATATTAAAATGTTTTCTGAAGGATTATGTGGCAGTGATGATGGGAATAATGGCTAAAAAAATCAGATTTAGGTGTTGGTACTCCCCTGTTGATACAGGGTAGGTAGTGAGTACCCCACTCTCAGTTCTGTATTATTCTACCTTGCACCACTATGGCTTAGGTCGAGAGGGAAGTTCTAACCTTCACTTCCTTTTTTGGTTTCGAACTACGCTCCCGTGAAGCCAGAGCATTGCCATGAGCTGACGCCCATGCATACAGATGGTAAGCCCCTGACTCTGGGGCCTCCACTGAGGCAGAGTGGCATACAATGTACTCCCCTTGCTTGAAGGGTGTTGCTTTGTTACTGAGGACACTGCCTTTGGTGATGTGATTAGGTACCAGGATGCTGTAGGCGGTGGATAAACAGCTTATCTGGCAACGAAGGCTGTGCAGTTGGTAAGCCTCAGCAGGCCTCCTTAACCAGGCAGCCCCCAAAAGGGCTCTTGAGGCCAGCTTACCTCTGGTGGTTGGCCTTAGTAGTTCAAGCAGTAGACTCACTGATTGGAAATAGGCCTTGGAGATGAATCCCAACATTGTGGGACATGCATTATAGCCGCGACCAGGTAGCTAGCTGTATTAGGCTTCCTGTAGGTGGGCCCAATAGTTATGTTGTTGTAGTATGGTTCCCAAAGTTGTATGTGTGTAGCAGAATAGATTTGCTATCAGCTAGTAGGCCCAACCAGGCATCCCTGGTGAGTCCTTAGCAGTGTGAAGATGGCTGACAGCACTGACTTGCTTTAGGCCTAGTAGGCCTGAGTGAGTCTCGATTGAAGGGTATACAAACAGCAGTCTTGATGTTCAGGCTCTGACCTTAGCAGGCCTTTCTGACCCTGAGCCCCATCATGGAGTGCTCGACTGTTATTTTACTGGTCAATCAGACAATTGGCCTCAGTGGGCCTCACAGGAGGCAATACCTGATTACGATCAGCCAAATAGGTTTGACCACTGTCGGGTGGTTGGCCTTATCAGGCCACCATATAGCTCAGTATAGATCTGGTTTGTGGCAGTTAGTTTCTTACATAAGAAGACTTTCAGGAGGTCGGCTTTAATAGGCCGCTCCGAGACTGAGCCCCAGGACTGGCTGGCTTTAGCAGGCTGCCCTGGGACTGACACCCGGATTCAGAGATCATAGCAACCAGTTAGCTTGCTAACTCATCTTCAGGCCTCCGTAAAGGTGAGTTTCTACATAGGGTGGTTATCAAGTATCAGGTTATCAGGTGGTTATCAGGACCTTACCAGGCCTCCCTGAAGACAAAATTCCCACATGTGGTGGTTGTCAGGTAGTAGTCACCCTGTAAGTAGTTTCCCAGGGATGCTGGGTTCGGAGCTAGTGGCCGCTTGCTATCAGTTCTGGCCTTAGCAGACAGCTTCTGAAGGCGAACTTGCTTCCTGGCTCGACTAAAGTATTCATTCTCTGCTACTGGTTCCCTTCGCAACCTCTTTTTATCCTACGCACACCCTGGTTTGCCTACTAGGTGGACCATGTGCTCCCCTCACTGAGGGTCACTATGAGTATGCAGACTCCTGAATCTGGTAAGACGGTCGTAGGCCTCTCGTGAGGCCTCCCAGTTAGATCAGCCCTTAGGCCTTCTCAGGTCTCCTCATTGTTTTGAAACACAAATGCTTGGAAGATCTGTGGATTGAGCAGACAAACTCCTCTCGCTGGCAAGGGTTGTAAGCGCTATGTTGAGTCATGCTCTCCAGGATACCCCATCTCTGAGATCTCGGCCGAGTGGTTAACTGTCAGCTTTACAATCCTTCGGGTTGGATGATTTATCTAAAGGCAAGTGTCCAGAAGCTCTGTCTGAAATTCCAATGTAAGTGATGCCAGGTCAGACCTTCCTGGACCTTCCCCTTCTAAATTTGAAGCTGTGGTCCTAGGCCCTTGAGCAGGCCAAGGTAGGACTTTCATTGAACAATTCTTATGGAGGGTTTGAAATGACCGTAGGAAATGCTGTCACTGACAGCCCAGTGTGACCTGAGGGTAAGTGGGTCTGGCATTTCATTTCAATTTGCTGGTTCTGACAGTTGTCACTGCCAATGTCCATGCACTCCCCTTAGCATGGTGGCATGGGTATATCGTACCCCAAATCATCATTTTACGCAGTGCGAGTTCCCTATCAAAAGGGAACGTCTAAGGTTACTACTTTAACCTTTGAACGAAACACTCCTTTCTGCCATGCCTCGGGGCCTGCCTTAAGACGAAAGGTGATCTGCAAGGAGCCCTTTTATACTTTCAGGTTGAATGTGAAGTCAGTGGATGTCGCAGGTCAGTGTGATTGCCCTGATTTGATAGTGATTTCAGACACCTGTCACGCCTGAGGCGTTCCCCAAAGAGTCACTTGACGCAGTGTCTCATTTTCTGTTCTCAGATGTTTTCCAAAATGTAAAAAATCAAACAAATGTGATGATAAGCATGAATAAGTTTTCAAAACATTTTAAAGTTATTGTTTCTATACACCAGAATGTTCGTAGTTTAGATTAATGTGAGAAAAAAACAGTTTAACATTGTAATGTGTAGATTAGCACGAACAAACCAGTATGAATTCCGGTGGGACTAAGGACCAAGCTGGAGTCGAAGGGAAGCTGGAGCCCAAAAGAGCCAAAAGGGTGGAGGGACAAAGTGTAGCCAAAAGGCCCAGAAGTCCATGGTGGAGGCAGAGCGACCACTGACCAAGGTGGAGCTGGAGGTATGAGGGAGCCCAGTGGAGCCGTAAGGACGACCATCCCAGGTGGAGCCGAAGGAGGGAGGAGCCAAGGTGGAGCCTGACTGGTCGACGGGCCGAGGTGGAGTGACGGGATCCCCTTACCAAGGCAGAGCTGGAGACCGGGAAAAGGGGGAGCCGAGGGACTGAATGGAACCAGCAGAGGCAGGAACTAGGGTAGAGGAGGTGGTAGAGGGAGGTTGGTTGTTATCATCGGAGACACATGAAACTTGGAGATGGACAGAACCAAAGAAGATGCAGGAGACTTGGAGCTGGACGAGACCAGGATAGATAGGAGACAGGAGACTCAGGGAAATATCCTCTACATATATATAGAGAGAGAGAGTCTTTTGGAGGTATTCGACCCATTCATTTTTTAAAAACCTTTTATGTTGCAGCCTTATGTTACACTGCTTTAAAAAATGTGGGGAAAAATAATCTACATTCCATACACTATAATGACAAAGCAAAATAGTAAAAAAAATAGTCCGAACATACTTTGTAACCACTACACGACTTTCAGAGTGATACATAATTCATTAACCCAAAGGCACACTTCCACACACACACACACACACACACTTGAAGAAACCTTCTGCTCAGCAAACTGCTACTTCAGAGAGTGCTGAATAATGCTGTTAAAGGGAAAGCCTGTAACTCTCCCTTACACAATTCAGGAGGAACATGAAACATGACATCTCTAATATAACCAATTACTGTATATAAAGTCTAGAGCACAAATTAACACTATTAAAATTACAAAAAGCACACACAACACATTACCGATGATGCAGCTGCTGGTGGTGTGATTGCCAGCGATTCTCTGCGGCTGAGTGTGTCTTCTTCCTCCGCTGGCTCTGCTGCCTCCAGCTCCGGTTTACACACATATCCACAGTTCCTGTGCAACACACGCCGCAGTCCCTCAAACAGGATCACACTCGCAGTGCAACCCATCGCACACGGTCCCAGAAACATACACACACTTCAGTGAGCAGATCAGATGTGCCTGATTCTGCTAAAATACTCAAGTCCGTCTGCTAAAGTCTTGCTAAAAGACACAGGTCAGAAGCCCAGCCAGAACTAACCCAGCTCTCAGATGTCCAGCCCCAACACAAACCTCTCTGTCCTGAGACACATCACTCCATCATCCGCTTTGAACCAGGATAAGAGCAGAAGGGATGGGAGCGAGCTTCCTCCTCAAGGATGACAGCAGACTGACTTTATCCATTCAAATGAATGAGATTCTAAGTTGCCAGCTTCCTAAAAGTGTGTTTTAGCTAAAACCGCCCAGGGGGATGTTACGATGACACGTTCCTCAGGAGGAAAGTGCTCCATTGAATCTAGGACATGAGGGAGAGGAATGCTGAGGATTGACGGAAGAGAATGAGGGAGTGAGTGATGAGCTGCTTCTGGAATCAGTGCTGGGCGTCGACTTCTCGTCTCTGCCTGGAGATGCTGATCTATTTCTCTCTCTCTTTTTCTCTGTATCTCACTCTCTGTGCTTCCTCTACAGTACCCCCCCCCCCCCCCCTCATTCTCCTTTCACATTGCTCTCTGTGATTTCTGACCCATATCTCGGAACACAGCTTCATTCATGCGCAAACACTAACACACACACAAACATGAGCGCATGTTTGGAGATATGTGTTTGAACATACGAGCATCCTATTTAATGTAGAGTATGCAGGAAATAATTGTTACAACTACTTAGCGCTAGAAATTGAGAAATATATTAAGATAGATATCAATATATCATTTATTTTAATGTTTTAAGTGTCTGGGAATTGACAAACTATCATTATTTTATTCTATATTATATTATATTAAATTATTAATTATTCTTTTTCAATGATTTAATTGTTTCTTTTATCTTACAAATTATTTTATTTCTGCTTTTGCACACACTAATAAAATAAATAATCACAAAATAAAAACATGCTTTAAATATAACAATTACTAAAACACGTAATTTTATTTAAAAAAAAAACAATTTTAACATTTTAAAATTCTAATACTCTTTTCCATTGAAAAACAATTTATATATATATATATATATATATATATATACACACACACACAGGCTTGTATATATTTAAGAAATATTTTCATGTACTGTATATACTGTATATAGATTTATATATAATTTATATTATATATAAATATAAATATTTTATATATAAATAATATTTTTTTTCTTAAATATGCATATGCGTGTATTTATATATACACAAAATAATTATACATCGTGCACCCATAATATATTATGTGAACAAAAACTTTTATTTTGGATGCGATTAATCGCGATTAATCGTTTGACAGCCCTAATTATGAATTAAAAACATCTGTGCGGAAAACAGATTAATTTGAATATTCATAAAAACATAATAAATGTTTGTCAAACTGATTATTAGTCTCTGAGTTTTATTCACACATAAAGGTCATAACTAAAGATTTCAATAGATGAGAGTGCAGAAAAGCCCCTCTATGTGTTAATATTTCATTGGGCACTGACACAGTCACCTACATTTTAGAGTAAATGACTCAGACATATCAGGGATGACATGCTCAAAGACCTGAAGAATGGGGGTGACGTGTGTGACCACATACAGTATGAGCATATCTGACATCATAGCTAGTACATAATGTGTGTCAACTGTATGTATCCATAACTGCTAAAAGTATTTCTATCTGAAAACAACATGGTTTTAAATATTATGTAAATGTGTAAATGTTAAGTGCTCGTCTGTGTTAAGACTGACTTAACCCTGCTCCGGATCAGTAGACATTAGTTTGGCATTACATTTAGAGCAGATTTATCAAAGCCTACAGCTCACGCTTCAGTGCTGCTGCAGTGACATGATCACTGATTGGTCCTGGTCAAGGGCCTCCACCAATCAGATGTCTATTTTTTTTTCGCTTTTGTGTAACAATTTGGCAAGTTCTCCAATGCTACATCTACAATTCAACCTTCAGTCACAGAAACGGCCCTTGATGTGATCTTATGTACTCCTCCCAGCTGTTAGTTGGTTTGAGTTATGTATTTGGACAATTAAGCATTTGGGGGGGGGGGGGGGGGGGGGAATTAACAGAGTGTTATCTTTAAACTGATGCTAGAGATTTCTCAGACTTTTGCCATGTAACTTTAAGTGCTTCATGTGGTATCATGAACTGATTTAATTAAAGTAAAATTGATTGTTTCACAGGTTAGGTAGCATGCCTTAAGCTAAGAACTATACACATTTTTACAAGATTCCAAGGCCATTATTATTGGATATGAAGTCCACAAAATTAAATAAACTTTTTGGGGCCATTGTAACTTTGCCCCACTCATTATAAGCCTATAGACTCGCCACGTCTTTCTGTATCTACACAATCTACTTTTGAGAACATAGATAGATCTCTGACTTCTTGCAATGTGGGGTTAACATTCTTTACAAGGGCCTCTTTTGACCAAAGAGAATGATGAGCCTAATGAACAGAAAGAAAGGGATATTTTCAGTACAGACACATCACTGCAGTGACTGCACAGCTTCAAACGCTCTATCCTGCTCTCTCTCTTTCACACACACACATTCATGACAGCATATCAGACAAAGAGAAGATCAAAAGCATGCACACTTTGATAACTTTTTGTCTTTCATTCTCTCACACATAAAAACTCCTCAAGAGGAGATTCATTAAAATATTCATTAAGAGTGTGTTTCTTTTATATACCAATATAAATAAAACCAATACCCCACACCTCCTTTTCTTTAGGGCAAATATAGGGACAAAAAGATGGTTTAAAAAAAATGCTGTATAACAAATTTGCTTCCATTTCCCAGCAAATGCACGTGAAAAGAAATTTCAGAGTGGTCCTTGCTAAAGTAACACATCATTTTACTTTTGCTCATTAGGTCAGAAACGTACTTGCATGTGCGCGAATTAAATTGAACAAATTAGAATTGAGTAATAATTAATCAAATTATTCCTTAAAAGTTAACCATTTAAAATGAGTAAAGTTTACACCAAAAAATTAAACAAAAATATCTGAATAACAGACAGACGTCAAAGATTAATTGAGAACTCTTTATTTTATTTTATATTGCCAACATTGAAGACGCCTGATGTTAAGAAGAAATCCAAATCAAACACCGATCACCATAATGGCGACTTAAATGTAAGTTTTGTATGTTATTCTGATATTTTTGTTTAATTTTTTGGTGTAAACTTTACTCATTTTTAAATGGTTTACTTTTAATGAATTCATTCGAATAATTATTACTCAATTCTAATTTGTTAAACTGAATTAATAATATTGCTTGTAATCTGTTGCCCCAATTTTTTTAATTAGATAAAATGCATTCATTTTTACAGTGCAAAGCACCCTAGCAACCATCTAACAATGGCCCGACAACCAACAACACCCTATCCTCGTTGCAACAAGTTGTGCATGGAAAAAAAATCTAGTTTAACATTCATAAGCGTACCAGACACACAAACTATAATTTAAAAACTGGCAAAAATAAGTCTCGTGAGATATGACCGAAACGAAATAAACGCAAGTTTGCTAGCTTTAGTTTTAAACACATTTTTACATGATGTTTTCAAACTCCATTAATTAAAGTGTGAGCTGTTCTGCTTTCATGTGAGTCCAGTCAGCTCATATGAAAGTCTATTTCTAACATTTGTTACTTGGAGCCTGAAGTTTATTTGCTTCATTTTTGCTCCTTGAGGGCACGTTTTGCGCATATTGTTTTGGTCTGCGTCTGGATTTCATTTCTGAGCTGGACCTGGTCATAGGGTTAATGACGTCAGAGGCCTGATGGTCTAGGTGATTCATCGCAAAACTATGATGTAATGTGTGGTTGCCATAGAGATAATGTTGCAATACTCAGCACTGGACAATATTATGAGGCTGAAAACCCATTCTTGTTACCACACACACACAAGACAAAGCTCACAACATCACTAAAACAAATCCATACAATAGTAAGCATATGGAAATAATTGCTGCTGGGTAAAAAATGAGAAAATTCGCTTACAACTTGAGTAATTAAACAGCAGGTGTTTCATGGGAGAGAAAATGAAAGACACAGGAAAGGATAGAGAGAGAAAGAGAGGAAAGAGAACAGATTGTTAAAAGTGCATTAATGATTAGAAAGCTGAGAAACGTCAGCACACTGTAAGCTCAAATCAATACTTTTCAATGGTCAGAAAACTTCCTATATGCCATGTTTAGGCTCTTCTGCCATCTACAGGCACAAAAAAAATGCTTTCATAAAAAATACCCTGCTTTTGAATTGATTTAGCTACCTGCTAATACCAACAGATCAAATGCATACTGTATATCTCTCGGTAAGTAAATCTCATAATAATACTCATCAATGTAATTTCATTTTGAGTATGATTTTTTGGGACATACTTAACTTTGAGACGATAATACTAGAAACGCTAACTAAGATGTTACATTTTTCTGTAAAAAAAAAAAGATATTATACTTTCAGCACTATATATGGCAGCTGATGGAGTTGCAACAGAACTTACAAGGGCCAATCAGTTTTTTGCTTTTTTTTTAATTGTTTTAAAATTTTAGATTTTAGATTTTTAGATTATCTATCATTTTAGCATGATTTTAGCAACAGAGCTAATATGATCAATCATACTTTTGTTTTACATAACGTAATATTGACAAATTCTTGCTATTCCCTTCGGTGACGCTAGTGGCATACACTTGTTACACAGACAGCTGGGCTTTTATTCAACATCATGGGTCACATACAGTGAGGTTACATCAGGACAAAGAGACTTTCTCACACGGCTGGATTTTGGCTTAAGTTTGGCGGCCACAGACACTGGCAATGCTCACACATCGCTAACACAGATCCAGCACAGCGCTAATCAGAACACAGGACAGTGTTATCATTGTTCCTCATGTGGAAATGGAGCATGCAAAGACGAGGCCCTCTCAGAACCTATACTGTGCAGAATGAGGACTGGACAGGAAAATGAATCTGACTTTTAATGGCCAGAAATAGCACACAAATGCTATTAGAACACTTTTTTATTAGTCACTGTGTGATGAAATCCAAATTATTCAATGGGTGATTGAAAAACAAACATATTTAAGACTGACAATTCTTACTTCATTATAATGCATAAATAAATAAATAACAAATAAAGTCTCTTGCAATAGGAAGCCTGGCACTAAAAACCCTTTTGGCACTTTCTAAAGCATTCCTCTGCTTATAAACCATTACTTATTACATAATAAACCCCAAACATCACCAACACACAGAGATCTGTGTATCGCCAAAAAAACTAAAAATGATAGTTTAAAAAACACAACATAAAATCCTCATCAATCTGTGTGAGACCGGTATTGATGCGGCAAGAGTTTGATTTTCCACTCAAATTGAAGCCATACATATACAAAAGCTTAAGGCATTACTTCATGGAGCTATGAATTATGGATGGAGAAACTACACTCAGATTCTATTCTCTCATGTATGCAAATACAAACGCATGCATTAGAGAAACAAAAGGAAAATGGAAATCTATGCTTGTTCAGTATGTAAAATGACTGAGGTATTAAACTTTAATGGATGCTTCAAAAACAAACAGACAGTTCCCAGCCACAAAAACAGATCTTTTTCCCATCCAAAAAACAATAAACTACGGCCTATTTAAGTCATTGAATTAGATGACCCGGTGTGAACTGCATATTAATCTTGCATTTGAAATTGATTAATTCTGTCAATGGCTCTAAAAGCTCTAAAGCCATCAGTCATACGCAATCATTTCTCAGAACTGATGTAATGATGTGATAGATAATTATTTTTCTCTTGTACAAGGAGAACTTTAATATAAAAAAGTGGAAATCAATTAATACTGGGGAGAGACTTCAAGTTAGAAATACTGGTAACTCCTCACCAGGAATAGCACATTAACATGGTATACTTAATTCAGTAATAACTTTTACACTGATGAAGTGCATTATTTGTACAGGTGTGTAGTATATTAGTATAAACACATTCCAGCACATATCCAGCGGGCTGGCATTGCCAATGTATTTTTGACTAAATACATTTTAGATGAATGAAAAGATAAGGATACATACATATAGAGAGATGACGTGAGAGCCAGAGTCAGTCAGTCAGAGCCCAGTCTGACCCACTAGCTGGTTTACCTAATCTTACAACGCGTACACTGTACAAATATAGGGCGGCAGTTCGAGAGATAATCTATTCTTTAATCATGGGAAATCCTTTTCACAACAGGCAAGCACTGACACAGAGATGATCCATTAGAGGAGGAGGGCTTTCAGGCCTTCTCTCCTCGGCAAACATACAACCATTATCGGTCAAAATTATACTTGTGTACAACACTGTATGAAATTGAAATCAGTGTCAAGTTGCAATACTTCCCAATTCAATCAAATTCTGTTCACACATATTTAAGAAAAATAAGCACATTAAATTTAAAACACTGTTCTCAACCTATAATTATATTTCCAAGTGAAACTGTCCACTCGATAAAAAGAAATGTATATAGAACTTGATTTCCTTCACTGTGAAAAGTGGATGTTGCAAATGGAGCCAGAGTTGAAAAAGCAAGAGGGTTTATGACATCAGCCAAAAAAAAAAAAAGATTATAAAGACAAAAAATAATTTGGAATACTGAGCACCAATGATTCATGCACAGTGAAATGAGGATATGCACAAAGAAAGTAAACCAGGTCAATTTCTTTAGCTCATGTTCACTTTAACACTAGAAATTCTAATTAATGGGCTAATGCTAGGTCTTTTACTAGCCTTGCATGGTACAGTGTGCATCAAGGGAAATGACTGTTAGTACTTATAAAGTATTAAAACTAGGGCTGATTTAATGACTATACTGGCAAAGAACAAGTAGTTCTCAATGATGCCAGCTGACACTGCACTTCTAAACAGGAAAATAATTGTGTATAACAGAGTGAAGCTGGTAAGTCATTGACAGAACTGCAGTTCTGACCTTTGAGATTACTTGCAGGGCTGGATTAATGCGAAGGCATTCTAGGCACGTGCCTATGTTGGGGGCAATTAAGATGAGGAGAAATAATATTTTATTATTATTATTATTATTTTACTCTAATGCTAAAACACTTCATAAAATTTTAAATATTATCAATGTCAGGCAGAAACCTTATATCTTTTTTTTATATAAATCATCACTAATTGGTCACCCTTTACGTCTATCTGTGGGTTTTGCAAATATTTAACCAATGAAAAGCATTAAAAATGGCTTGTGACAAAACCTCGTAGCTCCATTGGCTCCTTTCGGTGAACCCTCATAACACCACCCAGCTCTATTGTGAAAGAAGTGGCGCACACATTTCGGACCATCTCTACTTAAATGGTAAATGGTAAATTCCTGAATGATGCATTCCTGCAGCTCAAACAGTATAGAGCATCGTGCTTGTGACGTCAAGGTCATGGGATTGATTCCCATGGAATGCATGAACTAAAACAATGTATCTTGAATGCAATGTGGTGCTTTGGATTAAACTGTGTGCCAAATGCATAAAAGCTTAACTATCACCCAGAGATATATTAATAGGTGGATATATATTTCCATACCTTTAGTTTATACTCACGTAAACAATATATACTATACAGAAAATCTCAGCAGAGTGATCACAAAATATAAGCTATTATCGCACAAAGTTGTATGTATTATTTTCAAATGTATCCACATACATAAACTACATATATACATGCATACACACATAGTACCATCTAAAGCGATATGTACTACATAGCATTCTCAACAGCCTGATTTTTTTTATTTCGTCATTAAATGTTACTATATTATCTTTATATAAAATTGGATGTATACGTATGGCCAACATTATCAGCATACATAGAATGTGCTTACGTAGGGCGATAACTCAACTGCTTGATTACTTGTAACGCTGCAAAATGTAAACTATATTAAAGTATATTTAAAGTATATTATTTAATATACATTTTATTTGATTTATTGTAACTGGGACCAATGACAAAAGAAGGCGCACTGTGGTATAAACTCATTAGGCCTGGGGATGAGTGAGGGGAAATACACTTAAAAAAACTTTCTCCTCCTGGATATCCTGTGTAATTTTACAACCTTGTATGACCAAAATACAGATACTATATTCATATTGGTTTATTCTTAATCTGCAAATATGACTATATGCAAAAAACAACAGTGCAGTTTCAGGGATTCTCCCCTCAAACATTAAAATTCTCTGTGCTGACAGTTGGCCGGAAGCGATGATTTATACGTTTAAAATATAAGAATTTTTCTCACACACAGCTATCATTTCACTCCAGAGGATATTGATTCAGCAACTGGGATTCGTGTTGGATTACCAAATATGTGTGGCTTTTGAACCTCAACTTTAAGAAACTCATCAAATTGCATTAAATAGACTCGACGGTGGATTCTGCTTCAAAAAAATCTCTGTTCGTGTTCCACAGACCAAATTCATATACATCTGGGACTGCATAAGAAAATGATGACAGAATTTTTATTTCGGGGTCTCTTTAACAGCTTTTGAGGCAACTAAAGATACGTGTTTGGTAAATATCCTCAGGAAGTCCGAAGCGAGGAAAAGAAAAACAGCTCTCACCACAAATGACAGCTCAACTGACCACTGGTCCATGCAAACCAAATACGGAGCTGTTCTCATCAGACAGACTGCTTCAAAGCTCACAGGGTATCAGATGAAATCTCCTTTTCAGCAGCCTGGTTTCTCACTTAGGCCTGAGTAAACTGGGTCTACGTAACAAAGACTTCTGTTCTCTCAAAGGGCAGAGTGAGAGGAGAACACATTACAGTATGAAAAACCTCAATATGGCACCTCACAATAAAATACACAGCTAACCGGGCTGCCTTTATCACTAAAAAGTTGAGGGTCATAATAATAGTTCTCTCTAAATGTTTCGTTTGAAAGATTGAACAGATTGTGTGTGAAGAGAAGTTCCTGCTGGATTTCCTCTACCATATAAACACACACACAACAAACTTCATAGAGTAGAAAGCATTGATGGAAACATTTGATGCCATGACCTTACAGATTAGTATTATGTAATGTCAACTGCGGGAGCATGTATGTCATGCCTGGGTCACTGCTAGTGATCCCTACTGTGGCATGAAATTTAAATGAGCTGGCGTCCTTGCATATTTTTAAAAGTTTAACCTTAACATTTGAAACAACCTATGGTTATAAAAAAGTCTTTCAAAATGAACCAAAATCTGATCATAACCCAAAGCCTGACCACAGTGAAACGCACCCATAACGTTGGCAGAAACAATCAGATGTGGATTCCAGGATATTATGCAAATTAATCAGATCTAATTAAGGTTGGGACAGGATGTCATCCTGCAGGTGGAAGCGACAGCCAGATTTTTAATTATTTGGAACATAAAAGACAAGAGATTTTTGTCAGTGCATCTTTGAACTTGTACTGTATGTTTAAAAATATAAATCTATATAAATATAAATCTATTTAATTATATTTAATACATCTAAATAAATCTAATAAATCTATTTATATTTAATAAATCTAAATCTATTTTGTGAATGCATGTTATTGTTCTCACTGTGAACAACTTATCTTTTTATGTTTCATTTTTTAAATAATAAAATAACATATTTTGACAGACATATCTCTCTGTTGACGTATGCCAGACTTATTTTAGACGGCATAAACCTCGTCCCTTTCTTACAATTTTTCTTGTTCAATAATCGTTTCACTTGGATATATGTCATAATATGGAAGAAAAGATTTGTCGCTACTGTTACTTAAAATAAAAGTTGTATCCGATTAAGAGAAATATTGCAATGCCATCCAAATCAGAGTCTGGCTAAAAATAATCAAATCAATATTAGAACTCCTGGTGTGATGTCTGGGGCCCACTCACAAACCAAGAGTTTTCTAAATGGGACAAACACCCAACAGAGACTCTTGCTAACGAGTACTTGCAACATTATAACCCCAAATAATGCCTACAGAGCAGAGTAGACCCTCCAACACAAAGCCCAAAACTACCCAGAGCTGACGGCAGAAAGAAACGCCATCGGCCAATTGGTCTTAGAGCTGACACAAACCAAACATGTCTGACTGAGAACTAAGCCAGACCAAACCAAATAATTAAAACGCAAAAAGAAAAATACCTAAAACATTGGACAGATGCAACAGCACAACAAAGTAAATAAAAGAGAATAAAATTTGGCAGGATACCCGAGTACAGTGACTGACCCAAAGCTTAGAAAAGTCCTGAGCATTTACAGACTCAGTTAACACAGTCTCTCACCATTTCTTTCTGATTGAATCTTGAATCTTGAGGGAGAGAGAGAGAGAGAGAGAGAGAGAGTGAGCAAAGAGTATGAGTGAGAGAAGTTCCTAAAAATGGAGAATTCTATCTTTCTGTAGTAGTTCCATTCCCTCACTTTCAATGTGGACGTCAGACAAATTTCCACAATAAAAAAACAGGCTTGATAGATTTTCCAGTGGTGTGGTGGTGACTGTGGATCTGTGAGTCTCACTAAAAAGGGAAAGGTCTTCACCATTTCACCAAAGCACAGAAATATAAGACTGAGACATCACGACTTAATGTGAAGAAGGGAAAACCATTAGATGAAGTGTCTGGAAGAGACATTTTCTAGAGCTTTCTTCTTCAGTTGTTAATGATGTAATTGGTGGCAGTTGTAAAATTATGGGTACATTGCCATGGAAACAAGCCTCGAGCTCTATGACAATACCTATGTGGCTTTACAGCCGAAGCGATATGAGTTTGTCAGCCTTTAAAACAAAAGGCTACTTCAGGAAACTAAGTAGACTATTATTAGTCCATACAAAAACTGTGTTGTTTTCCTTTTAAAGAGTTAGTTCACCCAAAAATGAAACTTCTGTCAGTATTTACTCACCCTCATGTTGTTCCAAACCTCTATGTGTTTATTTGTTCTGCTATGCACAAAGGAAGATATTTGGAAGAATGTTTTAATCAAACAGATCTCATTCCCCATTGACTACCATAAGGCAACGCTACTTTTGCGTCATTGAAGGGTAACGCCCCCTTTTGGGGGAAAACACCTCTATACTTTCTATGGGAAAACAAACGGATTCCCATGAGAACAGAACTTGCACTAGATCTGCAAAGTTTATTGATAGCAAAAATGGCACAAACTTAAAGAAGCTAACGTTGCTGAATATGGGATTAAAGAGGTGTCCCTTTGAAATGGTCAAAATCTGGATTAATGACCCCACGCAGTGGCCAAATATGGACTAACGTTATTCAGACATCTAACGTTAACGCTTTCTCTTGGAATCACCAAGTAAGTAGCCTTTTTTATTTATGTATTTTTTGTCATTTACACAGTCACAGTATGACAAACTTCTAGACGATGTGGCCATGTCACTTGTCATATTTAACTTGATTTAAGCTATTGACAGTTTTGTTGTCGACTAGCTAGTTAGAAAGACTAAGCTGTTAGCAGCTAACGTTAGGTTGTTAAACTATGTCAATAGCTTAAATCAAGTTAAATATGATCCATTCATCGTCTAGTTTGTCATACTGTGAGTGTTAATGAAAAAAAAGGCCAACTTACGTGCTTACTTGGTGATTGTGAGTGAGAGTGGTAACGTTAGATGTCTGAATAGTCCATATTTGGCCACTGCGTGGGGTCATTAATCCAGTTTTCGACCATTTCAAAGGGACACCTCTGTAACCCCGTATTCAGTAACGTTAGCTTCTTTAAGTTTGCACCATTTTTGCTATCAATAAACTTTGCAGATCTAGTGCAAGTTCTGTTCTCATGGGAATCCGTTTGTTTTCCCATAGAAAGTATAGAGGTGTTTTCCCCCAAAAGGGGGCGTTACCGTTCAATGACGCAAAAGTAGCGTTGCCTTATAGTAGGAAAAAATACATACTATGGTAGTCAATGGGGAATGAGATCTGTTTGATTAAAACATTCTTCCAAATATCTTCCTTTGTGTTCAGCAGAACAAATAAACACATAGAGGTTTGGAACAACATGAGGGTGAGTAAATACTGACAGAATTTTCATTTTTGCATGAACTAACCCTTTAAGAGTATGGTGTACTGAGACTAACACTGGTCTACTAATGCAGTCAAGCTAAAAAAGCATCAATATCACTGCGGACCAATTAAGCTTGACCTGCTGTTTACAGCAGTGGTATAATGCAATGAGAAGGAGGCAGTGATGTTCTCTCTGATGAGCTGTTCTATGACGTTTATTGTAGCCTGTTTCCGCTGTGAATTAAGTTAGGAGTGCAGCTCATAGAGGCGAAAGGGACACTGAAAACGCTGCTTGTGGTTTGCATTGAGTATCTAAGATGTCAAGCAGCATAGATTTGACATATTTAAAGAAATTGGAATAAACATGATTAAACCGCAAAAAGAAACTGTTGCTCCTTATATCGGAGAACGGGAAGTGATCATAATATTGAAGCTAAGTGTCTACTCTTTTCCATCTTTCCATGCACACAAAAAAATTATGAAATACAGAAATATCTGCCCATTTTCTGTTATAGTAATTGCTTTGCTTCCTAATAGATTTAACAAGCAAACCAGTTTTTTGTATAGAAAAAAAAAATGGCGTGAAATGAAAGGAAAAGCACTTAAAAAGCACTTTGATCGCACTTAACTTGTCAACTACTGTTCATTACATGTCAACTAACTCTCATTATAGCTTCAGTAGAGTATTAGTAGACTGGTATGGTTAGAATAAGTTGACGTACTTGCAAAGTCAGTAGAATGTTTGTTTGGTGACCACCAAAATAAAGAGTCTACTAATACTCTAATGAGAGTTAGTTGAAATGTAGATGCAACGTTTCTTATAGTCAAAATATAGTGTCTAAAGGGGACCATCAAGTGTTTTTGCAGGACTTCAAAGCTGCTATTTCCATACAATGAAAGCAAATGAGAACTGGGTTGTCAAAAATGACCAAAGTCCCATAAAAATAGTCTATATGAACCTAAAAAATAGTTTTGTGTGAGGAACAGGTCATGTGCAGAGGTTCATACTGAAAAAAACTTTTCAGGTATTAAAACTTCCAGGACAACCAGTGACTAAAGATGTCATCAAACCTCCCATCACTCAGCATTCTATGACTTTCAGCTCCGCATTCATACCATCCCGGCAATGTGTAGATCACATGATCGCTGGATTCTCAGTGTCCTTTAACAAGCCCACAGGACAAAGAGTGTTTAAAAATAGAACAGACACCCAAGCTGCTCTCATCCATAATAAATGGTAGTGGATATCCAGTCAGCAGGCCTCACCTGCTCCCCACACACACTCACACACAGCAATCACACAGAGTACTAATGAGGCCAGTGAACTACATTTTACACACATTTAGAGTTACGCAAACGAAAAGTGTCAAACTTCTTACACACTGTTATAGACAACATAATATTAAAGCAGAGTGCAGATTCTAAAATGAATACAAAATATGATGCAGTGCTTTTGGTGACAGTTACATTACAATTTACTCCCCGTGTTCATTGTTGATTATTCAGACTAATAGTAACTTGATCTGTAATAGCGTGAGTTCAATCTAACGTATGCTGTCCACAGTCCATCTGGGAGGGTAACAGACACCCCATGCAGGGCCTTTGATATGTGTTACAGAACACAGATGCACACATGCACAAACATCATGAAAGAAACAGACACAGACAGCTGTGAGATTGCCACTGTGAATGAATGGCACTGGCCTACGCGTGTGTTGGAGAAGATGTAGGTCATTAATTGAAATGTAACACTCATATTGATCCAAATGCACATTCATGCCTCTGGCCGCCTATCTTCAATCTGATCTCACGACAGCCACAGTTAAAGAAAATCAGGAGAGATCAGTCACATAATCTATTACCAGCCAGTGTGAACCAAGTTTAAACAGATCGTCACACAATCTTTCACACTGTGATCAGTCACACAATCTATCGTGTGATCAGAAGTGTTAGGCTTTTTACAACATTCAGTTTAAGTGCATACTAGAGCTTTTAAGAGCTCATTAATCTATGATGCCTTGAATTAATCTGTATATAGTGAGAGCATGTGTTTGTATGAGGGTTAGTGACATATAAGCGATAAAAGTAAAGGAAAAATCATATTTATGGATAAAAGCAGTTTTATTAAACTATTTTTTTTCCTGCAAAATGATTACAAACTGCATACCATTCAAAAGTTTGGGGTCAGTAAGATGATTTTCTTCAGCAATTATACTTTTATTCGGCAAAGATGATGATAAAGACATTAGAAATTACTATTTCAAATAAATACTGTTCAGGATCAGGATCAAAGAATCCTGAAAAGAAACCTGTATCACAGTTTCACAAAAATATTAAAGGAGTAGTTCACTTTTCAAAAAACTTTGCTCATAATTTACTCACCCCCATGTCATCCAAGATGTCCATGTCTTTCTTTCTTCAGTCGAAAAGAAATTAAGTTTTTTTGATGAAAACATTCCAGCATTTTTCTCCATATAATGGACTTCAATGGGAACCAAACGGTTCAAGGTCCAAAAGACACTTTCAGTGCAAACTGCAAACTGTTCAAAGGGTTTTAAACGATTCCAGACGATGAATAAGGATCTTATCAAGCGAAACGATCGCTCATTTAAAAAAAAAAGAAAAAGGTTAAGTTTTATAAGTTCAAATGGTCACCTTGCTCTGTTCTGTGATGTGCATTTGTGACTCTCCTGTTCAAACTCGTTCATCAATCTGAATGAATCTTTTTCCAAGTCAATTCATTCATTTCGTTCGTTGAATGAACCAAATGACTCAGAAAAATATTCGTTCATTTTGATGAACGAGTTTGAACAGGAGAGTCACAAACATGCGTCACAGAACAGAGCAAGGTGACCATTTGAACTTATACAACTTAAACTTTGTTATTTATTTATTAAATGAGCAATCGTTTCACTTGATAAGACCCTTATTCATAGTCTGGAATCATTTAAAGCCCTTTGAACAGTTTGCAGTTTGCACTGAAAGTGTCTTTTGGACCTTGAACCGTTTGGTTCCCATTGAAGTGCATTATATAGAGAAAAATCCTGGAATGTTTTCATCAAAAACCTTCATTTCTTTTCGACTGAAGAGAGAAAGACATGGACATCTTGGATGACATGGGGGTGAGTAAATTATAAAGTTTTTTCAAAAGTGAACTACTCCTTTAAGCAGCAACTGTTTTAAACATTCATAATCATGAGAAATATTTCTTGAACACCAAAATTATCATATTAAAATGATATCTGATGGATGATGTCACATTGGCGGACTGGAGTAAATCAACATTGCCATCATAGGAATACATTTAATTACATTTAAAAATATATATTAATTAAAATATTAAACAGTTATTTAAAATGTAAGTAATATTTCACAACATTAGTGTTTTTACTTTAAATTTTAAATTTTTACAAAATTTTAGCGACCCCAAACTTTTCAAGGTTTCTTCATTGTTTTATTATGCCAAAATGTTAGCTAAAGCTCTGAGAGCATTCCGTGTTAGCTGGGGAGAGACACCGGAAAGAGAAAAAGAGGGAAACTATGCCATTAATTATGTTCTTTTGATTGAGAGCTGAAGGATGTGAAAATTAATATAGGAGGCATTGACCTAAAGTTCCATTAGTGACCACGACATTCCTGTTCACCAGCCATTACCACAAACACACTTAACTGAGTAACTGTGTGTCATACAGTTAAACCATCAGTTTTTTTCCTCTTTCGACATGGATGATAATCAAAGATGTCATTAAAATGTACAGCACTAAGTCACAAAGCCAAACTTAATTGATGTCAAAAGGGCAAATCCAAAGTCTAATCCTTGAACCGTGAATAACCATGGTAACCCAAGCTGGACAGAAAACCTCCTGGTCTGATTCAAAACCTTGTGGGTCGACACACAAATCTAGGGAACTGTCACTGTGCCTTCCAGTAGCAGGACATGGGTACACAGAGAATTGATTTACTGCGGAAGTGGACGGAACAGCATTTTAATGTAGTGACGTCCCATTTAGCTCTGTGAATTGGAGTTCACTAAATGAAGAGAGTGTTAGCATTGAGTTTTATGCCCTGCTAATGGCCATGACAGATTGAGCCTCAGCAACTTTCATGCTCATGAACCTGCAATCTTGTATTACCTTCCCAATTTCTTATCAAATAGGGCATAACGCAACATTTGAGTGTGTGAAAGTGAAGAGGCCAAGTACAACAACTAAAACTAAAAACAATTCAGGATGCTCTCTTCTACAATGAAAGTGAATAGAAACAGAGCTGTCGAGGTCTAAACTTGACAAAAACTACCATAAAAGTATCAGAAATGTCCATCTAACTTATTAACTAGTCATTGAAAGTCCTTTCGGACCCCAAAGACCATGAGTGTGAATTTTTTTTTTAGCATACATTCAGAACAACCGAATCAAGCCCAGTTTGTGTGTGTGTGTGTTTTGACAGATGTAAACAACACTGGTCCAGAAGCACTTCCTGTTTCAATTTTTTATAAAAGCTGGGATAAAATACAACCAACAGAACATATAAAACTGAATCAAAAAGTTAAAGAAACATCTTCAAGATTTTTTCTTTACATGGGAAATAAAGAAAACAGTTACAAACTGAAACAGGAAGTGTTTCTGGACCAGTGTTGTTTACATCTTGCAAAATGGTCTATACTGCAGAGATGCCTTTACAGTAGCACTACTGCTTTTGCATAAATACCCATATGCAGTAAGTTACTGTAAATTTGGTGAAAAATACCCACAATGCAGAGCATATTACAGTAGTTAACCATAAATAATATAAACGGTATTTTACTGGGCTTTTTTGCAGTAAGTAACTGTAAAATTACGGCAAAGTCTAACAGTGTAGAGATAATGTAATAAAAGTCACAAAATCTCATCCAACTGAGTTGAAGAAGGGTGAGGAAACATCAAATGGCCATCAAAGACCATATGACGGTTAAAGCCTTTCTTCACCCTATAGGGGTTATGTGCCTAAGTTGCCGACCAATGTGACATGCTTTATAGTTTTACAGGCCTTCTGTCCATCACCTTTCGGACGTTGGAACAGGAAAGATCAAACTTGATAAGTCCGGCGGTCAGAGTTCTAAATTGTTACATCCAATGAGTGGTGTGAAACTGACCAGCTGTTGGTATGCTTCAAATCACCCAGGCGTTCAGCATCTTAACAAAGGATAAGCAAGTGGATAGTTGGGGCAATTTCTTTGGCTTATGAGGCGCTTGGCCTTTCTTCACCTCTGGCCAGTAGAAAACACTCAACTAGGAGTATGGTGGCCTCCAAGGCCTTGTTATCAAACGCTCTAAAAAATGCTGGGTTGTTTCAACACAAATTTGGGTCAAATATGAACAAACCCAAATGGTGGGTTAAAAATGCAATTAAAAATGTTCAGTTGAAAGTGAAAGTTGAAGTTGGGTTCAAATTTGAAATTACATTTTTAACCCAACATTAATGGGTTAAAAATTGGGTTTGTCTATATTTTACCCAAATTTGGGTTCAAACAACCCAGCATTGTTTAGAGTGAGGGTGTTCCTTCAAGAAATGTGTGATGTGGTGGTGGGTCCTCTCCGCACACATTTGTGTATGGTAACAGAAGCGTTACTTTAATTCGCTGAATAAAAGCATTAATTTATTTAAAAAAAAACATTAATGACCACAAACCTCTGATTGGTCGTGTATGTTAAAATGTAATACTTTTGAAGCTTTTCCATCCAACGTTTTATTTTATGGAAAGAAGAAACATCAACGTTCACCAAAACTTATAGTGTTGCAGTCCATGGAAGTAAGTGAGAAAAATGAGTTTGAGAGCAAATGATTGAACAATTTTGAGAGTTTTTGGGTGAGAGCAAGAAATTCCTTAATCTTTAAATGGTGTTCCTGGCACAAAATACTGTTATGCACAAAATGAAACACCAGTTCTCCACTTTCATGTGTATTCAAGTGTTACTTTGGTAAGGCAACATCTGAATTATGGTGGAATCAGACAGCTCTTAAGGATCTTAGCTGTGCTTATTAGTTCCAGATGGAACTTTCTTTTTTTTTTTTTTTTTTTTTTTGCATGACAGGTAAAGAATGAAGATACAGTCTGAGACTCCTTCAGTTAGGAAAGATGAAGTAATGCAGGTGATATTTCAAATGTTAAGCAAGACTGCTATATTAATTTCAGCTTTCACAAGATTAATTTCCCCCCAGTTCAATACAATCAAAATTAACTGACAAGACACTGCTGCAAAATTCATTTCAAAGAGGTAGCTATACAGCTATATAGGTAGCTATAGCTGAAAAAGATGAAGGCGGCAATGATGGAGAATTGGCAGATAGCAGGTACCCAATCTAAGTTTGCCAATAATGACTCTTTTGGACAGTTTTACATGCATTGACATGTATCTAGTGCCCTGTTTTTACATTTCGTTTAGAAACTCCCAACTTAGCACGTTAATATCCCTGTCCTACATTTCACATTTAGGTCATTATTGAAAAAAATGACAGTGGCTGAAATAAAAAAGGCACTAAGACCATAAAAGTGGGAATAGTTGGAACAAACGCAAACTTTAAGGATGCCCAGGCATACTCACCACCAGTACAGAAGTGCGCACCACCTCGGAGACACTCTGCCGTAACTCAGCCGCGGTGCCGGGCTTACTCAGACCGCGGGTGAACTTTCGTGTCTCGGGCTGAGCCGAAGAGGCCATAGCACCTTGCGTGTATTTGAAGAATAAACTCTATGAATACATGTCTATAGACAAAAATTCACACAGTCCTGCGAGGAAGTCCTCGGTTGAGACTCGTCCTTCACAAAAAGAGGCAGCGAGGCATTCCAAGTCCAGTAAACAACACCATAGAGTGTGTTTGGTCATCTATCCTCTTCCAAACTCCATAATTCTGTGCTTGTCGCAGCGTCGGTTGGAAGCTGAGAGGTATAGTGCGTACCCGTTGCGCTGTTACACTTGGTGAGTGACGGACGGTTCCCCGGAGTCCCGTCCCGCGTCGCTCCGAGCCAGTTTCGAACCGCCCGTGCGTGATGAAAATCCCGCGCGAGCAGCAACGCCTCCCCTCAGCAGAAACTCAGTGGAGCCAAGGAGGTAAATTGCTTCCAATAACAGGACATGTCATGTTGGACTGACGTGTGCTTGATTGTTTATTCAATTGAAACGGCTTAAAACATATTGCGTCATTTAAAACACCACGGAATGGGCTCAAGTTTGGTTAAATAGCAGAACAACGGGGAAATATCGAAATATTGGGCTCTGGTCAATACGTTGTGTATACAATAAAATCTAGAAGTATTTTCAATGCGTGTTAATAAACCGTATACGTTAATTGTTTATGATACGTTATTATTTAGCTGTTTAAAATAAACAAACATTATCAAAAACATGCATTATCGTCTTAATTGTCATTATAGTAAAATAGCCTATGTGTCCAAAAGGGAAGTTGCAGTTGTTTATATGAAAAGCACTATTATCAGACTTTTATTATACCTTCATAGGCTTCCTAAAATGTGTAGGCTACTAAGTATTGCAAATATATAAATCCCTGTTGTTTCTATTCATATTCTACTTTAGAGTAACGGTAGCAAATCCATAAATGCTTTAATAAAATTAGGGCTGTCAAACGATTAATCGCGATTAATCGCATCCAAAATACAAGTTTGTGTTTACATAATATATGTGGGTGCACTGTGTATTATTATTTTATATATATAAATACACACACATGCTTGTATATATTTAAGAAATATTTTCATGTATATACTATATATATATGTTTATATATAATTTATATTATACATAAATATAAATATTCTATGTATAAATAATATTTTTTTCTTAATATACATGCATGTGTGTGTTTATTTATATATAGAAAATAATTATACACAGTGCGCCCACATATATTATGTAAACACAAACTTTTATTTTGGATGCGATTAATCATTTGACAGCCCTAAATGCATGATTTCTGAAGGGTCAAGGTTAGAATAACATGTTTTAGTGCGTCGACTAGTGGTGATAGTCTCATATTGCAACTCCAAATGTTCACACATCAGTTACATCATGTATTTTTATGACAATGTAAATAAACTGAGACTATGCAAATTGAAAGCATAATTTAATTTAAATCTGCAGATAACAATACACTTTTACAGTCTGCACCTTCTTATACAAATCACAATTTTCAAAATGTTTCAGCAAGGGGTAATAAAATGATTGATCACGACACTACGACTACAACGATTGTGTAACAGGTGAATAACATCATACAAACACTCATCCACGCATACATGCACATGTGCATACACACACCAGGGTCGCAGCTGAAAGTATCTTGTGCTCTTTAAGATGCATTTAAGACATGCAACAGTCAGTTAAGGTGAGGATAACGTGGGACTCTGTTTATACGATTATAATGACAGCGTCCGGTCAATTATCACTGACATGCGTGAGCATTTTGGTAACACAAGAATGTTTGATTTCAGACCAGAGCTGCTTGCTTCATGTCTTTGTGCATAGCATAAAATGCTGCTCTTGTGTGCTGTGCTTTGAAAAAAATTTGTCTCCTTGTTTATCAAATGACTTGAACATGTAAGTGAAGATGCACATCCCCACAAGAATAGATACAAACATGCAACACAAAAACCTTTCACACGATCAGAGACGAGACACAGGAACAAACACCTTGTGCGCTCATGCACACTCACTCACACATAGAAAAATAAGTAAATGACAAGTAGGTCCAAAGCATCATTAGACATTTTAACGGGATCCAGAACAGTCGGTTTACCAGACCCAGTGCAGCTTTGTCTTTCGTCTCTGAGTAAAGCTTACCCAGAAAGCGAGAGGTGTGACGCCTGCGGCTGTTCATATCAGATGGTCTCTCTGTAGTCACACCATTTCTAAACATTGTCTTGCAGCAGTCTTGAGTGTGTGATGCTGAGAGATACATAGTGCCACCACAGTGAAATGTGTTGAATTGCTTTTTTATAGTGTGTTGCCTCAGAAGGGAATAGGGAAAGTATCAGATGCCATGACCACAGTCACACGGGAACATCAGTAATATCGTCTGATAAATCTCAAAGCTCAGAAACCGGGCATGGTAAAGTACGTAGAGAATGTAAACATTTTTCAGGTCTGCGTGGGCAAAAATTAAAGCTTTGTCACCTTTCATGCAAAATTCTTATAATGAATGTTAATGAGTAGCCCTATAATCTTAAAAAAAGGCTTCCCAAAGATTCTAGCTATTGGATGTATAACGCTTTTTATATTTGTAATAGTTTTGTAGAGGTTACACTCACAAAGAGAGAGATGAACATAAAAGTTATTGACTATATCGATTTCTATTACTCTTAAGATTTTGTTTCCTTTTTTTCCAAGCCTAGTAATCAGAATTCCCTGATATTTCCAGGTTTTTCTTTACCATGGGAGTGTGACGATTAAGTACACCATTTACACTGATTAAATATTAGGGACCATTTTGAATGGTCAAAATAATTATGATTTATAACTTGAAGCAAAAAAGTGCGACTAAAATTGACTTTTAAACATACAAACATTAAACTTATAGATGGCTGCATAGCTCTTTTCAATGTTAAGCCACTAAGATTCTTACTGTGCTTACAATTGGGTTTAAATTAAGACATGTATATGGTCCAGTCCACATCTGGCTCCACTGACTGTTCAGAGCTGTAGAGTTGAATGTTTATACGATTTTAGCCTGTTTTTCAAAATGAGGTCAAAGTTCAAAAGTCACAGTCACTGGGATCTGAGAAGCGAGATCCCCCTCGACCACCTAAATACACAGCCGAGGCTGATTTAGGTCTGCTGGTACCAGCCTGGTTCTGGTTCTGCCCTCCATGACATTTGTTGTTGTTGACTTCAGCATCCATTGTATCCGTGGTGATAACCCAGCTGGCAGGGCGCCACTTCTTCAGAGCGTAAGGTGTCTTCACCCGCTTCTTGATTTTATCTCCCGATCCCTCTGTCACGTCGCCGGCAGACTTGCCTCCTGTGGGCGAACCAAGAAGCATTGTTAGGGGTCAATTGTGTAGATGTGCATGATAACGTGTAATTTTAAACGTTGAATGTTTAGTAAACAGCACCTTATTAACTTTGCCTAGTAAACTAAACATTTGCACATTTGTAACAAGTAAAATGCATGTAAACATACACATCACGCCACTGCGCATGTGCGCAAGGTATTTTTGAATCCAAATGAGAAAATTGTTGGATTTAAGTGGATACGTGAAAATAGTCCAATCAACAGGAAGCCAGCCAGCACACCCAACCTCACATAAATTAACATTTATTATAAAAAGTATTATTAAATGTGATTTAAGATTTTATTAGCATATAGTAATTTGCAATCTTTTTGCAATCTCTTTGCATTTAACTGTATTTTTTTTTCACCTTTGGCTTTTGGCTTGCTTAGCTGGGGACATTTCATTTAATATTAAACAATACTATTGATCTGCCTGTATTGAAACCATTATATGAGAACTGAACCAAGCTGAATATAAATAAAGCTGACTTGACTTGACTATTTTACTTTATTCACTTTTACAGGACGATTGAAAGATTTGGTAAGAGCTCTCCAACAGAAAAAAGAAAGGTTTGGAAAGACTTTGTAGAAACAAGGTGTGTCTTACAGGCCCAATATGTACTTCTAAATAATGAAATGAAGAGTATGTACACACAGCTATTCCACAATTCCATGGATTCCAAGTGATGCTCAGTGCAGAGCCAAATGACGTCCAGCTCCCCCTCTCTGGACGTAATGGGTGGAGATGCACCTGGATCAGGTTAGGGTGTGGCTGGACCTTCAATCTCCACCCATTATGTTCAGAGAGGGGTAGGTGGACTTCAAGCTTCACCCACTGGCTCTGTAGAAAAACCCTCCAATGGATTCTGTGTTGCATGTATTCTGTGTCTTGTCTGGTGATAAATTAATTCATCAACATCAGCAAGTCTAACTCATTGATACTGCAAAAAACAAAAAGGCAAGTTTCATTAAAGGGATACTCCACTTTTTTTTGGAAATATGCTCATTTTACCACTACCCCAGAGTTAAACAGTTGAGTTTTACCGTTTTCAAATCCATTCAGCTGATTTTCTGATATTTAGAAGAATATCAGTAACTAGACAGTTTCTGGTCTCATTGACTTCCATAGTAGGAAAAAAATATACTACGGAAGTCAATGAGACCAGAAACTCTCTAGTTACTGATATTCTTCTAAATATCAAAAAATCGTCTCAATACATTAGAAAACGGTAAAACCCAACTGTTTAACTCTGGGGGAGTGGTAAAATGAGCATATTTCCAAAAAAAAGTGGAGTATCCCTTTAAAAGTTGTTGAGTTTGCAGCACTAAGACTCACCCAGTAATGGCAGTGTGGTGATGGACAGATCCAGGGAGTTGGGTCTCTCAGGTCTGCGCACACGGTTCTGTCTGAGCAGGGCCTCTCCGTGTGTCTGAACTTGAGTTTGGGCCTGTAGAGGAACCACAGTTGGGGCAGGACAAGGGCCAGGCAAAGCAACAGGGTCCACGGTAGAAGCCAATGGAGCGTCCCCTGTTGGACCAACACTCTCACTGTTCTCTCCTCCTTCTCCATCTTCAGTGTCTCCATCACCCTCTCCTTCGCCGTTGTTGTTATTACTGTTATTGTTGTTTGCATTGTCAGGGTGCGAATCTCTTCTCAGAAGAGGCTCCTGCTCATCAGGGCTGGTGTTCAAGAGGCCGAAGGTCAAGTCCTCTGAACTCATGGCGCCCTTCCAATGGACATCGGCGGCGTTGGCTGGGCATCCTGATGGCTCAGGAGGTGCTCCAGTCGCATAATTATTCACTGATGTCACAGCATCGTTGTTGGCAACGGTAATTGACCTGACTTCGTGTGCTGTGCTCACCACGCTGGCTTTAGCCACACCCATCTCAACTTTTTTCAGATTCGACTTTCCAAGTTTACCAAACTTCATCCGTAGTGATGAAGATGACGAGGTGGGTGTTTTCCCAGAAGGCTTGGCATGGAGACTTAGGCTACTCGGTCTCTTTGGGACGTTCTGCTGCTTAGGTAAGATGGTTATAGGGGTGTCCGCAGCCCGACTGGAACCCTGTGACCCCGAAACCTCAGATGCCATCTTCGTGTGGGGGTAGAACGGGCTGTGCGAGGTCATTGTTTCCGGAGAGCAGAACTCTTTCTGTGAATGTTCCATTAGGCTCTCATCTGAGCTCTCCCTCAAGTTCCTTTGGACTTCACTTGGGTCCAGTTTTAGTGTCTCCAGGTCTTCCCGGGTCAGCTGAGCACAAAGGGGACCACCATTGCCCACTGGTGGAGGCTGAGTGCCATTGCATGATTCTAAAACAGGAGTGGGGGTGGAGCTTTCTGTGCCAGACTGACGTGATTGGGCCTGCTGCCACTCATAGTTGATGCAGTTCCTGTTCTTCTCTGCAGGGTTAGACCCTCCCACTGAGGTGTCGTTGTGGAGGGGTTTATCAGCACCCTCATGGTTTTCAGTGTTTGTGGATGAGTGTTCAAGGAGAGAACCCACCTTAGGTGTCAGCCTTCCAGTAGAGATATTCCTGGAAAATTTAAGAAGCGTTGGTTGAATCACATGAGATAAAGATGTTGTGTAACATAGACTTATGCACATTTCAAATGCTAACAAATGACCATGATTTATGACAGTTTTTGTTAATTGATTATTAATTATTTTGAGTTTTACAGATTATACTAACCGAGGTGTGCAGTGTTAGACATGACTGTATTATTTATTACTGATTTCTAATGACCTATGATTGAATTAAACTGCTGAAATTAAGAAATTATTATATAGTGAGTTTATTTAGTTATGCAGTGATTACTGGTTATTGATTTCTTGTGGTTGTGTACAGTGCAATAACAAGATTGTTCAATCAGTGATTATTGACTACCTGCAGTTGTACTGTGAGTGGTAAGTGATTATTGGTTATTGATGACATGAGCAATACAGTGGGTAATCAATGATTATAGGTTATTGATTACCTGTGGTTGTACAGTGAATGTCAGTGATTGCTGGTTACTGATTACTTCTGATTATGCAGTGAATTGCCACTTATTATAGGTTATTGATTGCCTGTGGTTGTGCACTGATTATTGGTTATTGATTACATGTGGTTGTCCACTGAATGGCAGTGATTACTGGCTATTGATTACTTCTGATTATTCCGTAGTCATTTATTTTTGGTTATTGATTGCCTGGGTTGTACACTGATTATTGGTTATTGATTACCTGTGGTTGTACACTGATTATTGGTTATTGATTACCTATGGTACTACAATGAGTCATCAGTGATTACCGGTTATTGATTATCTGTGGTTGTACAGTGGTCAGTGATTACATTTTTTTATGACCTACGGTTGTACAGTGAGTGACAGTGATTATAGTTTCCCTTTCAGTCAGTAACATTCGACGTTACGTCAGAACAGTAACTGACAATTTGGGATCTCGCCAAGGAGTCCAATCATCTTCGATTGCAAACAAAACGAGCCAATGGACTTTTTTTGGACTTTGTTTCCACAGTATTTTCAATTTTGACATTTTCGGTCAAACTGGCGTTGTCTGTCAGTCATATAATGGAGGTTTAGGGGGTCCACCTCAAAGAGCATGCACAGAGAAGTCAAAATTAAACATGATTTAATGAATCGTGAATGTATGTACACATTGATGGCCTAAGACACGAAACGAGCAGTTTGTGTGAGAAAACGAACAGTATTTATATCGTTTTTACCTCTTGTTAACAGCCGTCGAACTGATCTGAATCACGTCCAACTGAAACGAACTGAACCGTCTCCAGACGTTACGCTGGGAGTGATCTCTCACGTGTCTACGTCACGCATTGTTTACACAGAGATTTCGGAAGTTTTACCTTTCACTAAACTAAACTAAATATTTAGATATATGGGAAATCGCAATGGAAGACGATTTCAATATATCTAAGTATGTTTAAGGAAAGGTAAAACTTCCGAAATCTTCCTAAATGTAAACAATGCGTGACGTAGACGCGCGAGAGATCACTTCGAGAGATCACATACTGTCTGAAGAAGGTTCAGTTCGGTTCAGTTGGACATCTGATTCAGATTAGTTTGACGGCTGTTAAAAAGAGGTAAAAACTATATAAATACTGTTCGTTTTCTCACACAAACTGCTCGTTTCATGTCTTAGGCCATCAGTGTGTACTTACATTCACGAGTCATTAAATCATGTTTAATTTTGAGTTCTCTGTGCATGCTCTTTGAGGTGAACCGAGGGAGGACCCATTAACCTCCAGTGTATGTCTGACAGACAAGAACGGTTTGACCAAAAAATGTCAAAATTAAAAATGCTGTGGAAACAAAGACACCTACATCTTGGATGCCTTTGAGGTAAGCTAAAACATATCAAAAATTAATTTCAAAGTAAACTATCCCTTTAACACAGGTGAAAAGTTACGGAGGACAAGGATCAGGTCTTGCTAGTTGCACCCTACTGGCCCAACTGGAACTGGTTCCCAGATGTGATGGTTTTCGTGACAGCCCCTCCCTGGAGCATCCCTTTCAGGAAGGATCTGCTTTCTCAGAGACGAGGCACCCACTGGCACCCGTGTCCAGCCCTCGGGAACCTCCACGTGTGGTCGTGACGGGACGCTGAGCTTTTAGGTGATCTACCCCAGACGGTGGTAGACACCATCACTTCAGCGAGGGACGGGTGCACTCTACAAGGCACATCTACGCTTTGAAGTGGAATCTGTTCATCGAATGCTGCAGGGCGGAGCGAGCGATGCAAATCTTCCACTCCAATGTCCATTGGCTCGTTGGCGAGATCCAAATTTGTCAGTTACCGTTCTGGCACAATTATCTGTGGCTTTTCTGTAATTATTGGTTATTGATTACCTGTGGTTATACAGTGCAGTGCTGGGGTTGAGAGGAGGACTAACAGATTTTTCTCGATCCCAGATGAGGAGAAGTTCAGTAAGTCTCTCCTCAGCACACTGAGCTGTAAGTCGAGCTTCAGCATCCTGATCCCAGCAGTCTTCCATCGTCTCTTTCAGAGAGTGCACCGTCTGCACATAAACACGCACGCACACACATATATCAGCATCAACAAATCTATTTTAGTTCCCTGTTTTTTTAATAAGCTGTGCATGTGTGTTCACATCCTAATTTCTCACCAGACTATTCTCTTTCCAGGCCTCTGGGAATTTGGGTCTTTCTTTTTCTCTCGACACGAGTGCCTGCATGTCTTCTATGGTAGGGTGATTGCCCAACTCTGCCTGAAAAGCCATCTGAAATGCTGGCACCGTCTCACCTGGTGGTAGAGAAGATTTTTATTGAGTACAAACAGCAGCTGTAACATGGAAAGATCTGCACACGTGTACATGCGAGTGGTACCTGGGAAGAGGTCAGCACAACACATAAAGGTCTCCCAATAAAGCAGACCCAGCGCATAAACATCCACTTGTTTCAGTGCCGACTCACAATCTCTCAGATTCACGGCCCCTTCTAGCACTTCTGGGGCCATGTACCGCACTGTACCAACCTATTCAGTCAGAAAGGGTATAAAGTATGATTAGTCTCAGGTATTATTGTCCAAATCACTGGTTGGGTTTAGAACAGGGTTCCTACAGGTTTCTTCAAGTTAAATTCAAGTCTTTTTAAGACCTTTTTAAGACCATTTATATAAAAAATTAATACCAATTTCCCGTCCCTACCAGCAAAGAAAAACAAAATCCTTCATCTTGTGTTCATTTATTTTTCAAATGTGGAATGGGTAAAAGATGATAAGTCAAGCAGGTAAAGTAAAAACATTTCAGTAGGCCACAAGAAAGTTTGCCGAACAATGTTAAGATGTGTTTTAACATTAGCTAAACACACACAGGACATCAGTTCTGACTGGATCGCTTCCCAGATTGACACTATCTAACATTTTCATCTAGGTTTTTTTTTTTCGTTGACGAAAATGTCAATAGATTCGTCATAGTTTTTGTCATTCAAAACTAGCGTCTCGTTTTCGTCAGTGAAAAAAAGTCGTTGAAGAAAAGTTTTCATAATTATTTACGTCAATGAAATTAACACTGACATACAGCACAATTTTTAAGACCCAGATATCAAAATTCAAGACTTTTTAAGGTATTATTTCCAAATTCATAAATTCAATGCTTTTAAGGCTTTTTAAGACCCTGTAGGAACCCTGTAGAATATGCTGGGTTGGATTAGACTGGACCAGTTTGAAATGCTGCTTGCTAACCTCACTGATGGCACTGTTGTCCTCTTCTCCATGCCCAGGTGGTCTCTTTCCCGTCAGAATCATGGAAAGTCCAAAATCACTGATGACACATGAGCCATCTGTCTTCACCAGTACATTCCTACTGTTCAGATCCCGGTGAGACACGGCCGGTTTATACACATCTAACAGTGGGAAAAAGAGAGGGAGGGGAGAGAGTGATGGAAGGGGATGGATTGGGATGAGAGAGGAGAGAAGGAATTACAATATCAGAATTGCCACTAGAGAGCACTAGAACCCACTTGTGTCTCCAGAAATAACGGTGTGTAACATGGATTTTACTATTTCAAGTTGTCTAGTTAGTGCTTAAAAACACTTTAATGTAATGCACAGCCTCGAGTGGCTTATGTTTGTTTGCTCACTTTTATAAAATCAATATGATAAAAGGCACTGAATTATAATAATTCAGTAATATAATATAATAATATATAATAATATAAATATTTGTATTAACTGATTTTAAATGTATTTTTATCAGTAAATAGTTACATTTATTGATAATAATAACCATAATCAGTTTGTCTGCCAATTAATATATTTCATTAACCATTACACTGTCACTGGTAGTGGTCACTATTATGTGAAATGAAAATTGGTTTGCACACTTATTGGTTTGACCATGGCCCATCCAAACAGATTTTAGAGCCGAGCCACTTTGTTATATAATAATGCTCTGTATGACAGGAGGAAGGAAGGGTGGTTCATTTTTGCGAGTTGAAAAGAATGTGTCAGTTTATATTACAATGACCGAGTCCACTGGGATGAAGATGAAGACACTTTCTCTCTTTCTTTGGTCTCCCTTTCTGTCGCCTTTCATTAATATGGCATTTTTTTGACACTAAATAAAATCTAAACACTTTTAGAGTCTTTGCTTTCACACTGTAACAAAGACAAAGAAAACTAAAAAAAGCATTGAGAATTACTTACGCCCCATCCCTGCCTTCCTGCTTTCTCATACCGAGTCTATAAATAAAGCGCACACACCCACTATCACATCCATATTGCGACTCCGTTTAACACTCAAAATTAAAACCGAAAGTGTATTTAAAGTAGTTAATACCTTTTTGCCATTTTAATAGCCTGAGTCCCCCGTTCACAAACACTACTGCTCAAAACTGTAGGGCCAATTTGATTTTTGTTTTTGAAAAAGGTCTTTTAATGCTCACAGGCTGAATTTATTTGTTACAGTGAAAATGTTATTATTGTGAGATATTATTACAATTTTAAAATAACTTTTCTATTTTAAGATCTTTTAAAATCAAAGCACTTCCCTCACTCCCCCAATTCATTAGGTGCTAAGACCAATATTCAGTACGTATCAGTAGTTAAAGGACACAAAAAAGGTCTGTCTTCGTGAATTGACAAATATATTTTAAAATGTATGCAATGCTGAAAATTCTGCATCATTACTCCAGTCTTCAGTGTCACTTGATCCTTCGGAAATCATTTTAATAATGATTTGGTGTGTTAAAGGGATAGTTCACATTGAAATTAATTTTTGGTATGTTTTAACTTACCTCAAGGGCATCCAAGATGTACCGGTAGGTGTCTTTCTTTCTGCAGTAGTTTCAATTTTGATATTTTTGTTAAACGAACAGTATTTATATTGTTTTTACCTCATTACCTTGGTTACAAGAGGTAAAAACGATATAAAAACTGTTTGTTTTCTCACACAAACCTCTCATTTCGTGTCTTAGGCCATCAATGTGTACTTACATTTACGAATCATTAAATCATGTTTAATTTTGACTTCTCTGTGCATGCTCTGTGAGGTGGTGACCATAGACCTCCATTATATGACTGATAGACACGAACGGTTTGACCTAAAAATATCAAAATTGAAACTACTGCGGAAACAAAGACACTTTTATCTTGGATGACCTTGAGGTAAGTTAAAACATACCAAAAATTAAATTCAAAGTGAACTATCCCTTAAACAAACCCATTTCCTATTATGATCAATGTTGAAAAAAGCTGCCTAATGTTTTTGTGGAAACCATAAGGATTTTTTTCAGGATTTCTTTTTTATGAATAGAAAAAAAAAATCACAGCATTTATTTAAAACAGAAATATTTTGTAACATTATAAATGTCTATGCTGTCACTTTTTATCAATTTAATGTGCCTTGCTGAAGTATTCATTTAAAAATCTTACTGACACCAAACTTTTGAACAGTGGCGTATATCATCATTTCATGAAAATTGGCCAGTGCATTCGCCAATATTTTACTTTTGTATTCCACAGAGGAAAGAAAATCATGTGTTTTGGGCAAACGACTTGAACGAGTGAATGATGACAAAATATTTCATTTGTTATACTGTGTCTCACCCCCTTTCTGTATCTCTGTGTGCAGGTACGCCAACCCTCTGGTCACAGACAGAGCCAAACGACAGCAGCCCAGCCAGTCCACAGTCCGCCCGCTCAGATACATGCACAGTGAGCCCTGGGAAAGACAGAGGGAGTACTCTATTCAGAGGAAATCATCTGCATTGTACAGGGAGGAACACACAGGGAAAACATGGAGGGTTGGGGAAGAGGACGGAGAAGCGAGGGAGTATGAGATTAAAGCGCAGAGCCGGTGTATCTCAAAGTTACAGGAGTAGCACAATTAATGCACTCCTGCCGTACCTCGGGACTACCTCAGGGATGCCTCCTGTCGCTATGGCAACCTGGCTTGAGGCTTGAGGCTGAAAGCCCACGGTTATGAATAATTGAATACTTCGCAACCCAGTCAATAATCTCTCTCTTCCTCCATAATATCGAGTAAGTGCTTTGTGGGTGTGAATAAGCAACGAGAGAGGTTAAATGAGGATATTCTGCCGAATTGTAACCTTTTTCTGTTACATAATTGCAAAAAAAAGAGAGCGAGAGAAAAAGGATAAAGAGAAAAACAGTGAGAAAGTTTTGGTGATATCCGAAGATATCATATCACACTCGTGGGATGCTGTTACCACAGGATCAAACATGACATCAGATCCCTCAGGCCTCTAAATATAACCACAACATAAATGCGTATGCTTGCACTTTTGGAGCTGTGATGTAGAGAAGAAGGAATGTGAGAGAAAAAAATAAGAACAGGCTAAACGTTTGACAGGAAAAGAATAAGAAATCTGGAATTAGACTGGAGTTTTTGCTTTTGGTACTTGGTTTTGGTTCATCATTGTCCTTGTGATACTCACATGAGGGTAAAACTCCAGCAAGAGGAGAAACTCCGTCCTGCCTTCTGTGCCGACACGTTCCTCGCTCTCTAAGAAGTGTGCTACGTTCTCATGATCCAGGAGATTGCGGTAAATCAAACGCTCGTTGGTAAACTGCTGGCGGTTAGAGGAGGTGAAAACTTTCACAGCCACAGCTCGGTCGTCCAGTGAACCGCGATACACGGTTCCGTACCGGCCCCGGCCAATCAGCTGTGAAGAGCAGAAAGAGATCGAAGAGTAAAAGATAATTTTATATATATATATATATATATATATATATATATATATACATATTTATATATATTTTTACTTTCGACAGCCATTCGTAAGGTGAAAAAGTCTTGCACCATCCCTTAATCACCAACAAAAAAAGACTGCCACAAAGACATGATTTCTATCTTCCTCTGAGCTGAGCTAGAACAGCATTCATTTGAAATAGAAATCTTTTTTGACATTATAAATGTCTTTACTGTCACTTTTAATCAATATATATTATCCGACAAAGATTCGACTAAATTTCGTACTTGGATTGTTATGTACTTTCGCCACATTTTTTTCTATTAATTTAAACAGGACAACCTGGATAAAAGGTCATATTTTTATATTTAATAAATATTACAGCACTACAGTACATAAAACACCAATGCCTACAAATAATACTGATCCCTGAAGTCAAATTAAAATTGCCCATTATGCTCTTCAAACTATTTCATAGCAGAAATGTATTAAAAAAAAAAAAAATTCATTAAAAAAAACTGACATTTTCCCTAGAGGTTTATGCACTATTTTGTTTGCTTAAACAGGGAAAGGGTAAAAAGAATCAAGCTGTGATTTGATAACCTCCAGCAGAACAAGGTTGTCCAAATCCAGAGAAGGAGGGGAAAGTGCTGCCTCCAGACTATCCAAGGTATGCAAAGAGTGTTTAGCACATCCTGGAATACACACAGGCATATAAATCCAGAAGCACATAGGTAATTTCATCGTAAGGATTGAATCATACATTTAATGCATCATAACATCACTACGGAAACACACCTCTTAGCATCCGGCAGCCAAAAAAAACAAAAATGACGAGGAAAGCAACCATGGACACAGTTGCTAGAGCAGCAACGATGGCTTCCTCTCTGTAGAGTCGGTGCGAGTCTTAAAGGATTCGAAGAGAATATAGTATTTTAATAGACAGAAAGTGAATTAGACATTAACAAAATGGCAATACATTTGTATCTACTGTACATCTCTCACCGACACACATTTGTTTTTATATTCTGAACACTATCTATAAGTCTATGAGCCACACACACTCACGTAGAGGCTGTGGGGTGGTCGGGGAAGGCGGTGGGAAGTCCTCTGTGAAGTTTAGGTTGCACATGTCTTTGCTGCAGCAGCAGAATCGAGACGTTCCATTCTGGACAATTGACGGAGGGTTGGTCACCACACAGTGTTCATGGCACTCCTGATGGTCACCGACATTTGTCCAGCAACCTGTATTAAATGGAGGAAATAAAGGTGAGACTGACTGTAAAGTTCTTTGTCTGTGTGTGTGTAGAATGTATTTATATACCTTGCTTCACTAGCTGGATTTCATTATTTTTTTTCCGCCACAGTCCAAAGCAGTGACCTCCGCGACTACAGCGAATGGTGGCGTTCTCAATCCGCGCGCCCAGAGCCTGTGGCTGTTCTGTAAACGCACACTCCCTCTGCTCGCTATGTGCAGCTAAAAGGACAGTTAAAAACACAGACAGAGAGAGCATTGTTACATAAATGGAATAGAAAATACAATGTTAGATACAATGTTAGTAAATTCAAATAATGACCAAATATATATACCAGATAAAATAAAATGGGCACAGAGGCGGCATGTGAGTGGAGCTGAGGTGCTAATGCTATATGCTAACTGCCCTCGTGACAGCTGATGGAAGAAGTAAAGCTAAGAGTTATATTATAACGTGCCCTTCGAAATATTATAATCGTTAAAAGACGTAACTAAAAGTGAGACCATTTACTTTACTTTTTTATCAACTTTATTAATCCTACAAGGGGCGATTAGTTAAGAGCATGTATTCAACAGTACATAACAGATCACACACATTTCTCACAACATACAATCAGTCAACTATGTGTATCGTGATGCATTATTAATCTGCTAGTTAAAATGTATTATCATGCAGACAGTAACTATAATATTGCTCTGAGCTTGTGCGTGTGACAGTGATGCACATACATGTCAGTTAGCGCAGCATCGCACGTCAAGTTCGTAAAGAGCCTTAGTCCATTTTACAATCTGATTTTGGCCACCTCTCAATTTCTCAGATGGGTCAAACCAAAGATATTACCTCAGAAGTTCAAGTAAATACACTAAAAATCCGCACTCATTCAAGGGTGTGCATCTATTGCATTAATGGAAAGAAATCACTATCATGCAGGATTTCATTTTTATTTTACACTAGAAAGTTAAATAAGCATATCTGTTCCGTGAGAGCAACAGCCCAGCAAACACAGAATGTTCCCCAAACGTTCCCGAATGGTCCCATGAGGCTATTTTTTTGGGAACCAAACAAGAACGTTATAGGAACGTTCCATGTAGGTTATGTTTAGGTTCTATTTTTATAACGTAAGGAGAATGTTCCGGGAACGTTCCATTAACCCTAAGGGAAAGTTCTAGGAACGTTCTGGGAACCAAAAACTAATGTTCCCAGAACATTCCCAGAACCTAAATTTATTTGCTGGGAGTACCGCATAATGAGTGTGGTCTCTATATCTAAAGACGTTTGTAGATCTGAACTCCCAAAACCAATGAAATTTTCAGACATCAATTAGTGTATGCGAGGGAAACAAATTGAAGTACAGCGCTGGTTGTTTTCTCCATACTCGACAACAACGAAATCCAACGGCATGCATTGGCGAATCTATAATACGTGTATTAAATTGTATGAAATAATCCAGAAAAAAAGCACAAACAACAGCTGAGGGTGACGCTAAAGCCTTGTTCACATTACATGATTTTAAAACGTTGCTCGAGATGAACTGTGCGGTTCACACTACGTGACTAGCTCTCTGTGAAATCAGGAGTATTCAAGTTGCTGAGCTGTTCACACCACACAACGTGATTGATCCGCAACAGGAGGTAACGCACTACACGATTTGACAACAACTCTGTCACCCAACGATTAGGGTTGGGTATCGAGAATCGAGTATCGATTGGAACCGGGACTAACTTTTCATTTTTCCCGGAATCGTTCAAAAGTTAAAATTTCGATTCCTAGTTTCGATATTCACAGTCCGCCGACAACACCAACAAAGAAGCCTTTACCGGAAGTGTTGGCATAACCGCGCGAGTCGAACATGAGTAGCTTACGTCGGCAGTCCAAAGTGTGGTTTCACTTTTCTAAAAATAACAAAATCGGCAAAATGCAAAATTTGTGACAAAAGGAGTATTTCCCTTTAGAAAGGAGTATTTCCTTCAGAAAGACCGTTGGTTAGCAAGGTTAGCTAAACTTTTTTTGACCCTGCCTCTTAAAAGAATCGGAATCGAGAATCGTTGGGAACCGTAATCGAAACAAGGAATCGGAATCAGAATCGTTCAAATTCAAACGATACACAACCCTACCAACGATACTATCTTGTTTACAAACCACGTTTTGTCACAGCCCTCGTCTGCACCAGTCTGTCTCGTCTTCAGCACTACACTACCCAGGATCCTCTTGCTTCCCTTCATGAACTCACTCCCTCATCAACCACCTGTTCCTCGTCTATTCATCGTCTTCACCTGTGTGCACCTCATTATGTTTGATTTCTCTGTGTATTTAGCCTCCTCTGTTCCAGTCTGTCTTGGTCGGTCGATGTAAACGCATGTTTCGTGTTAGCCCGTGTGGCATCCTGTACTCCTGTCTTCCTGCCTGTTTTGTGATTAAAAAGTAATCTATATCCGATACTCCGGTCTCCTCGTGCTCCTTGCCTGAACCACACCCGTGACAGATCGACCGACCGCCAAAAGATGGACCCATTTGCAGGGGTCCAATTGCTCTGCTTAGAGCAAGAAGACGGGTCTCTGGAGGATCATCTGGCGGATTTCCTCCACCTCGCTCACGCCACAACCTTCCCGGACGACTGCCTCTGCAGCTTCCTGTATGCCAGCCTCAACACCGCCACCAGAGAGCAGTTGTCCGGGAGTGGTCCCCAGGGGAGCTTTGCTGCGTATGTTGAGTGGGTGCTGGTGTCCTGTGGATCACCTTTCACCATCGATGACGGCATCAGCCCCACTCCAACGACCAGACTCTCCTCATCGCTGGTTCTGCCCAGCCCTGTACCTTCTTCACCCGTCCAGTCATCGCCAGAGACCGTCCAACCCTCGCCAGAGACCGTCCAGCCAGCAACCGTCAGCCCTGCCGAGCCTGAGCTCACCGTCAGCCCTGACGCACCCAAGCGGTCTTCAACGCTGGTCCCGCCCAGCCTCGTCGAAAGTGTTTTCTCCTCACCGCTGGTCCCGTCCAGCCCCGTCCAGCCAGAATGTGCCTCACCGCTGGTCCCGTCCAGCTCCGTCCAGCCAGAAATCTCCTCATCGCTGGTCCCGTCCAGCTCCGTCCAGCCAGAATGTGCCTCACCGCTGGTCCCGTCCAGTCCAGTTCCAATAAAGCCCGAGACTGTCCAGCCAGAGCCCGAGACCGTCCAGCCAGAGCCCGAGACCGTCCAGCCAGAGCCCGAGACCGTCCAGCCAGTGCCCGAGACCGTCCAGCCAGAGCCCGAGACCGTCCAGCCTGAGCCCGAGACCGTCCAGCCAGAGCCCGAGACCGTCCAGCCAGAGCCCGAGACCGTCCAGCCAGAGCCCGAGACCGTCCAGCCAGAGCCCGAGACCGTCCAGCCAGAGCCCGAGACCGTCCAACTAGAACCCGTGACCTGGATCCCACCCAGCCTCCCTCTCCCGCCTCCTCTCATCAGTCATCCGTCTGTGTTCCCGTCTGCCTGCTTCCCCGACCCAGCCTGGTCACTGGATCCCCGGTTCACGCCTCTCTCCTCCTCCACCTGGACACTTCCTCGGCCCCCGGTCCCATCGGCTTCCCCCTGGCTCTTACCTCCCTCAGTTCCTCCATGGTCCCTCAGTCCACCAGCTCGACCAGGCTCCCTCGCCCCTCCGGATTCCCTTCGCTCCCTCGCCATCCTCCCTTCACCTCTGGACTTCCATCCTCTGCCTTCGTCCCGTCATTCCACCCCCCCGGTTCAGTCGGACTCCTCACTCCCTCCAGTCACCCGTCAGCCCTCACTCCCCTTGGCCTCACCGTGTCCCTCTGTACCCCTGTCGTCACTTCAGTCACCTGAGCCTGCGGTGTCCCCATGGTCCCTCGGTCCCTCCTCAGCACCCGATGTCGTCAGTCCCTCTGCTTCACCCTGGTCTCCTCTCCCATCTGCTCCGCCCCTGTCAGTCGGCCCCCTGGTGGCGTTAGCCAAGCTTCCATCGCCGCCACCAGGGGTCCTCCCTCCATCTGCTCCGCCCTGGTCTCATCCTCCATCTGCTCTCCCCTGGTCGCATCCTCAACCTGCTCTGCCCTGGTCTCACTCTCAGCCTGCTCTGCCCTGGTCTCGCTGTCAGCCTGCTCCGCCGTGGCCGCCTGAGGGGTCTTCTCCGCCGTGGCCGCCTGAGGGGTCTTCTCCACCGTGGCCGCCTGAAGGGTCTTCTCCACCGTGGCTGCCTGAAGGGTCTTCACCACCGTGGCCACGCCTTCAGCCTGCTCCACCACGCCCTCAGCCTGCTCCGCCCTGGCCACGCCTTCAACCTGCTCGGCCAAGCCTTCAGCCTGCTCCGCCCTGGCCACGCCTTCAGCCTGCTCCGCCACGCCCTCAACCTGCTCCGCCCTGGCCACGCCTTCAGCCTGCTCCGCCACGCCCTCAACCTGCTCCGCCCTGGCCACGCCCTACTCTGCCCTCAGTTCTTCCCCCCTCCTTCCTCTGTGCTACGGCGTGAGGTCACGCCTTCCGGGAGGGGGGAGTTCTGTCACAGCCCTCGTCTGCACCAGTCTGTCTCGTCTTCAGCACTACACTACCCAGGATCCTCTTGCTTCCCTTCATGAACTCACTCCCTCATCAACCACCTGTTCCTCGTCTATTCATCGTCTTCACCTGTGTGCACCTCATTATGTTTGATTTCTCTGTGTATTTAGCCTCCTCTGTTCCAGTCTGTCTTGGTCGGTCGATGTAAACGCATGTTTCGTGTTAGCCCGTGTGGCATCCTGTACTCCTGTCTTCCTGCCTGTTTTGTGATTAAAAAGTAATCTATATCCGATACTCCGGTCTCCTCGTGCTCCTTGCCTGAACCACACCCGTGACACGTTTTTTCACGAAAATCACACGATAAAACGAACTGGAAATGACACGAAACAGCACACGCGTCAATACCCAGCGAAGAACACGAAGAACACAACACACACTAGTGCTGCAAACTGTTTGCGCGATGATTTGCTCTGAGAAAAAATGCAAAAAAAGAAAAAATAAGATTTACCCGGTGACCTCAACCCATGCCTTGCTCTGATTGGCTGTAGCTCATGTCATCACTGAGGTTGAGTCGTGTGACAGCTCTGGATATCTAGCATGCTAGACATTTTTCTGGGCTCTGCGAGGCATCTGCAAGCGTCTTTGATGTGTTGTTGGCTCTTTCATACTAACAGATTGGTGAGCGTTCATCGCCCGCCAATCCCCCGCGATTTGCACGCGATAACACCCTGACCTGTTGGCGAACTCAACGATTTGCAAATCAGGCTTAAAGTCATGTAGTGTGAACTAGGCTTAACAGACAGCAGACAAACGACTAGCAGTGACAGCAGCGGCAATCCACCTGTCATTCAAGTGGCCACACCCTTAATTATGTAGAACTTTATGGCTAAATATAATTTAAACGGATGAGTTGTAAAAAAAATCACCCCCTCACAGTCGTCATGAAGGGCATAATTAGCGATATAGACCGAAACAACTATTTGCCACCAGGCTGTAAACATGTTTTTTTTCTGCTGTGAAGTTGGGCATTTTAACATTGGCGAGATACAGATTTGACTCGCTTTTGCAGTCAGCCTCAAGTGGCCACTCGATGAATTGCAGTTTAATTCACTTCCGTGTTGGTTTCAAGAGAGAGACGGGGAGGTTACCGCTTGGGATATATTTTGAACGTGTCTTTCATTTGTGTCTACTGTACGTCTTTCGCTGACACTCATTTGTTTCCATATAACACTATCTATACAGTAATTCTATGAGCCACACACACTCACGTAGAGGCTGTGGGGTGGTTGGGGAAGGCGGTGGGAAGTCCTCTGTGAAGTTTAGGTTGCACATGTCTTTGCTGCAGCAGCAGAATCGAGACGTTTCATTCTGATCAATTGACGGAGGGTTGGTCACCACACAGCGTTCATGGCACTCCACCTGGTTCCCGACATTTATCCAGCAACCTGTATTAAATGGAGGAAATAAAGGTTAGACTGACTGTAAAGTTGTTTGTCTTTGTGTGTGTGTAGAATGTATTTCTATACCTTGCTTCACTAGCTGGATTTCATTATTTTTTTTCCGCCACAGTCCAAAGCAGTAACCTCCGTGACTACAGCGAATGGTGGCGTTCTCAATCCGCGCGCCCAGAGCCTGTGGCTGTTCTGTAAACGCACACTCCCTCTGCTCGCTCTGTGCAGCTAAAAGGACAGTAAAAAACACAGAGAGAGCATTGTTACATAAAGAAAATAGAAAATACAATGTTAGATACAATGTTAGTAAATTCAATTAATGACCAAATATATATATAGATATAATTGTTTATAAAATGGTTATTTCCAGTCCTTGATTCTGATTGGTCAGTAGCTGTGTTGTATTCATGATAAAACACGGCTATGACCGCTTCACTCATTCTATGTACACCCCTAGCAACATCTCCTAGCAACTTGATTAGATATCATTATTTATTGATATATAATGTATATATATATATATATATATATATATATTATTTTTTTTTTGAACCTGCAATCATTCACACTGAAAATTATTTTTAAAAAAATGTAGTGGCATTTATTAAAGTACTAAAGCAGATATATTGACCGATATTTTTATTTATTGTGCATAAATAAACAATAACAAAAATCATGTTAAGTAAAAAATAAATAAATCTATCTATAAACCTATAAATAAATAAATCTGTTTCCTACTGCATAATAGAAACTCAAGAATCTACAGTATATGACAAATACAATTGTTTCCTTTTTCTAGAAAAGACTACTAAAAACCATTATGGTTCCTGTGTGCGTCCATCATGCTTTTTTTACATTACCATTTCTACATAAGATATATGAAGACCTGCCTTCTAAGATCTTACATGATGGATTCTTTCTGCCTGGGTCTGAAGGGGGCAGAATGTCATGTTAACAAGTGTTCTGTACTATCTAGCCAATGGCAGAGAAGAAAAAACAGGGTAGGCATGTGACCGGTGTTCTTCTATGTTCAACCGTCAGTTGTTTTGAGAATGCAATATCTCAGCCAGACAGGCTTTGTGAGAATGAAACTTCCCAAAGCATCTTACAGACACTAGGGTTGTGCAGGTGATGTTTTTCTCAATGCATAATAATTGTTTTTTCTTAAGGGTTGCAGATTGAAGAAGCTATCAGTGAGGAATGCAGATAACGCTCATCTCGGAAAGGAGCTCATCTTTGGGCGATAAAGTCCAAGGTCATCCTTAGCTATGATGTCCATAGAGGCATGCCTCTCTCTCTCTTTCTCTCCTCCCACTCTCTCCTCTGCTCATGGTCTGCTTGTGGAGGGGGATGTGAACGTTCTCTGATAGAAACACAACTGAGCAGTTACCCAGAGGGCTCCATTCTATCAAACACGCACGCTAACCCTGAGAGTGCATGCAAAGACAAACACATCACAGCTCATCTGATTCATACCAACAGATGCATCTACATACCTGGCTAAAGCTGCACGATTAATCGTTAAAAAAAATCTCTATTCAAACACCCACGCAATCTCATTCCTACAGTAACTGTCAATGGATCCCCCGTGTCTATTAAACTTTTGACAAAATCACAACAGAACATTCAGAATCTGCGTTTTAGAAACACTGATTCATCCGATTCCAATAATGAAAAAAATGAAGTATTCATGAGTCACTGAATCGTTCGTTTGAATCGATTTAAAAAAAATAAATCATTTAGATGAATTAAACATTAAACAGACTGCAGCAATTAACATTTTGTCAGAACCTCAAGTAATTAGTATTTATTTTGTTTAGTTGTCTGTTCAGAATTGTGATCTCTGTTTGAAAACGCTCTCAATATATCCAATTCTCAATTTATTTAAGTCAGGCATACACAATGTACACATTTTATTAATATATATTCACAGAATACATACACACACACACACACACACACACACGGGCAGTTAACATAACTTATAATTATACTGTTTTGAAAGACAAAGACCATATGGTTGGTTTAACTTTTTTAAATTTACATTTTTAATATTACTGTTTTAATTGTTGGCAATTGAAATCATGAACTGTGAAATACATATCAAAATTATGTGGAGAGAAATACAACATATTCGCATTAAGTGAGTGAGATCTATATTTTTCAAAATCAATGGTAATACATAAAATATATCGGTAACACTTTACAATAAGGTTCATTAGTTAACATTAGTTAACTACATTAGTTAGCATGAACTAATAATGAACAGCATTTATTAATCTTTGTAAACGTTAATTTCAATATTTACTACTACTTTATTAAAATCTTGTTAACATTAGTTAATGCGCTGTGAACTAACATGAACAAACAATGAACAGCTTTATTACCATTAACTAACATCAACGAAGATTAACAAATACTCCAACAAATGTATTGCTCATGGTTAGTTCATGTTAGTTAATACATTAACTAATGTTAACTAATGAACCTTATTGTAAAGTGTTACCAATATATCAATGCTGTAAACATTTTTTTTTACTGATTTTATACATATATTCACACGTTTCATTTGAATTTGATCACCGCACTTCCTGAATTAAAAGTGAATTATTTTATTTATTAACTGATTTTTATTAATCTTTTCACAAAAATATGAAGCAGCATAATTGTCTCCAAACATTGATAATAATAAGAAATGCTTCTTGAGATGCGAATCAGCATATATTAGAATGATTTCAGAAGGATCGTGTGACACTGGAGTAATGGAGATCAGCTTTGCCATCATAAGAATAAATTACATTTTAAAATCTACTCATGCAAATAATTACATAACTGTAAAGTGACTATTAATGGGGTAATCAAATGTAAGCTAATATAAGCTCAGAAAAGAGAATGTGTGTTCCTCTTACCAGTTAACATTTAGTCTGTGTTTTTGTTTATATTTAGTTTAATTTCAGATTTTAACTTTTAATTCTGCTATAACTAGCATTATTTTTGCATTTAGATTGTAATGGTATTACAAATTTGCTAGAATGTAATGTGATTTCTAAACCTTTTAATCACACAATCTATAGCATGGTTATATTCACTATATTTGTTTTCATATCCTTCAATATGAACATTGTTTGTAGGACAACACTAGGCAGGATGAAAAAGTAGAAAATGCAGACATCATATATAGCCGTTCAGCCACATTACTCTATGGGGCTGAAAGCTAAATTCAATTTCCAGCACAGAATCAATCAGCCAATGGTGGTTTCTGACACTGGCTGACATATCAACCTAATGAGCAGTCAGCCAATGGAAGACTCTGACACAGGATGACATATCAGGATAATAAATGTGGTCTATTCATCCCTCTCCGTGTTCAAGTGACAAGCACATTAGGGAGGAAGAGTGTGTGTATGTGGTCCTGGTAAAATCTGTGTTGTGGGGACCAAAGGTCAAAACCAAGATAGTTATACCAATTATGTTTGACCTTGTGGGGACATTTTTTGGTCCCCATGAGTAGAGCTGTCGCGATAGTCAATATATCGACTTATCGCACGATATATGTAAATGAGCGCGATAATTTTTGGTGCCGCGATATATTGCAACAGATAATTTGTTTATTATTAAAATAATAATTGGATTCATTTTCACAATAAAATGAATGTCATCAACATTTTAGTTGATCGCGCTGCCTCTGTCATCTTGTCTGCACTCTGTGTCGGAGGTGGGGCTCAGGCAGCGTCTCCACATACACACCATACACACACTCAGAGAGAGAGGGAGAGCGGACACCGTCAGGTGAAGAGAAGGCGTGAACCAACTGCATTTTAAAGTGTTCTATTTCGTGACATCTAACGTTACCTCGAGCCAGTTTAATAAGAACGAGTCCATGGAATTGATTTCAAATCTTCAGCTCCGGTGTGGGAACATAACATAAGCCGAACGAGAGAGGAGAGATAATTAACGTGAACGAGCAGGTATGGAGCCGGTACGATGCCTTTTCCCGACAGTGCAAATAACGTGACAGCGCGTTGGGAAAGTTTACTTTCTACATGAACTAGTTCAAAGTTCAGTTTACACGTTTTAAAATGAACTAGTTCAGTTCATAGCTCATACTTCAAAAACTGAACTAGTTCATTTATAGTTCTTTTTGTCCCTATGTTGTGAGGTTTTTTTTAGGCTACTATTGCCACATCCCATATACAACCACAGACAACAATTATTTTATCGATGGGCAGTTTGCACAGAAATGTAAGATTTTTCCCATCCTCACCGACCTCGTCATAAAATCCGTTTGAATGATCATACATCTCACGCGCTGTTTTGTCGGCCGCGGCGCAACACTGCTACCTGGTGTTGCCAGATTGGGTGTTTTTTCGCAACATATTAAGGCGTATTTACATGTGTTTTGTCCGGGTTTTCTCCTGGAAGGCTTTATACAAATCTGGCACCCTTAAGAGTTCATAGTTACTTTCATCAGGCAGTAATAGCTACAGTACGTTCAGTTCACCCAAATATGAACGCGTTCATGAACTATCGTTCATTGAACAGGTTCAGAATCGGGCACAACAGATGCAGCCATTATGCACGGTCGAAAAACCAGCATTTAAAAATATGAAATGTCCTGTTGATGCTGATGCCTGATCTGTGCCTTTTTTGTGAGACACTTTAAAAGTTTAAATTGACATATTAGCCTACTTTGTTTTGATCTAGTTCTTGATACCTTGCACTTTTTTTTAACAAATTTGCATTTATTTACTTGTTTTATTTATGTGGGATATATTTTTTCACATTTCACAATGTCTAAATATTAAATAGAAATAAGAAGAATGGTTCTTTGTTCTTTGAAACAGTGCATTATTATTGTCATTAGGTAATCAGTGGCATAAAATGCTCTGAAAATTGCAATAATATCGTTTATCGCAATAAATTTTGGTGCAATATATCGCACAACAAAAAGTAGTTATCGTGACAGCTCTACCCATGAGGAAAAGAGCTTATCATACAGAACGATGTTTTTTTGAAAGTGTAAAAAAATCTAGTTTTCTGTGATGAGTATGTTTAGGGTTAGGTGATATATTCAGTTTGTACAGTGCCTATGGAAAGTCTACATAAAACATGAAAACCCAACATGTGTATGTGCGTTTGTCCAGGATGGCCATTTCTGACAGGGTGAGTAGAAAAAAAACTAACTTGCTTACACATTAAGAAAAAAGTAAGTGATGGAAAGAGAGAAAAATAAATAAATTACACCTTCATTAGTTCATTGTCACATCAAACTGAATATGGGAACCTCTACTGTCCCGTAGCCTTGCTCCATGCCTACTCATCAAAAAGCTCCAATATAATATTAAATTATAACTTGGGCAACCTGATACCACTGCAGTCCAGTTTATGAAGCACTTCAACAGCAAACAAAATCCAACTCAGTGAAGTGGATAATTCATGACTCTCCACTTCTAAACAGCACTACAAAGCACAGCAATGAGCTCACGACCTACATACTGATTCACATCTAACGCTTCTAGCCAAAAACCCTCCCTTGCCTTTCCTCCAATCTGTCCATCCGGCCATACTTTCACCCAGCTGCTCTACTTAACCATTTGTGTACTCTAAAATATTCACAAAATAAGATATAGGCCTATTTGTGTGCAAGTGTGAGGCACTATAAAAGTGTAGCCCTACAACTCCTGCGCTAAATTCCAAAAGAGGAACACTTTATTTTACAGTGTCACGTTATATGTAATTACTATAGTACAGTAATTAGTAAAAGTAAAGCATGATGTTCAATATTACAATCAATATTACACAAAAATGATTTGTGTGATTACGCAGGCACACCTTAAGATAAAGTGTAACCTCTAACACTTAATTATGGATGCACACTATATGACAGTGTTGGGAAAATAGGGATAGTTCGCCCAAAAATAACATTTCTGTCATTAATTACTCACCCTCATGTCGTTCTAAACCCGTAAGACTAATTGTTCATCTTCGGAACACAAACGAAGTAGACCTTTTTAATGAAATCTGAGAGCTTTCTATTCCTCCATAGACAACTACCACTTTAACCCTTTAAAAAGTTGATAAAGAGATCACAAACGGAGGCTCAACTAACCCTGCTTGATGCGCGAGAACAAACCTCTTGAGAAAGCTCAAACGTGCTACGTAACACGAGAATGAAGCTCATTGGTTCTTGCAGAAGCTCAAATGTGCTGCGTAACACATGAGAATGAACCTCATTGGTTCAGCTGTGTAACACGAGAGAATGAAGCTCATTGGTTCTTGCTGAAGCTCAAACGTGCTGTTTAACACACGAAAGTGAACCTCATTGGCTCAGCTGCGTAACAAACAAGAGAGAATGAATCTCATTGGTTCTTGCAGAAGCTCAAACGAGCTGCGTATCACAAGAGAATGAATCTCACTGGTTCTTGCAGAAGCTCAAACTTGCTGCGTAACACAAGAATGAACCTCATTGGTTCAGCTGCGTAACACGAGAGAATGAAGCTCATTGGCTCTTGCTGAAGCTAAAACGTGCTGCGTAACACAAGAATGAACCTCATTGGTTCTTGCGGAATCTCAAACGTGCTGCGTAACACGAAAATGAACCTCACTGGTTCTTGCTGCGTAACACGAGAGAATGAACCTCATTGGTTCTTGCAGAAGCTCAAACGAGCTGCGTAACACGAGAATGAACCTCATTGGTTCAGCTGCGTAACACGAGAGAAAGAAAGCTCATTGGCTCTTGCTGAAGCTAAAACGTGCTGCGTAACACGAGAATGAACCTCACTGGTTCTTGCTGCGTAACACGAGAGAATGAACCTCATTGGTTCTTGCAGAAGCTCAAACAAGCTGCGTAACACGAGAGAATGAATCTCATTGGTTCTTGCAGAAGCTCAAACGTGCTGCTTAACATGAGAATGAACCTCATTGGTTCTTGCTGCGTAACACGAGAGAATGAATCTCATTGGTTCTTGCAGAAGCTCAAACTTGCTGCGTAACACAAGAATGAACCTCATTGGTTCAGCTGCGTAACACGAGAGAAAGAAAGCTCATTGGCTCTCGCTGAAGCTAAAACGTGCTGCGTAACACAAGAATGAACCTCATTGGTTCTTGCGGAATCTCAAACGTGCTGCGTAACACGAAAATGAACATCACTGGTTCTTGCTGCGTAACACGAGAATGAACCTCATTGGTTCAGCTGCGTAACACGAGAGAATGAACCTCATTGGTTCTAACGAAAGCTCAAACGAGCTGCGTAACACGAGAGAATGAATCTCATTGATTCTTGCAGAAGCTCAAATGTGCTGTGCAACACGATAATGAACCTCATTGGTTCTAGCGGAAGCTCAAACGAGCTGCGCAATTGGTTCTTGCATTTCAAGCGAACATGCTTAAAGGTGCTCTAAGCGATGTTGGGTGATGTGACATCTTGTTGACATTTAAAGTATTTTCAAACAAAACGGAGGCTAGATAGACCGTCCCTCCTCCTCATCTGCATTGACCCCCCAAACCTCTTCAACAGTGTAATTAGATTACTGTACTAATTACTCTCTTTAAAAAGTATTTAATTACACTTTTTAACATCAGACAATACATTTTGATGTTAAACCCACTATTGTTTTAGGTCTGATCTCATGACATTTCACACTTTTTTCGTACATATTTTACAATAATTCATACGAATTTGTACGAGTGCAGTACAAATTCGTATGAATTTATTAGTCAATATTAGTCAATAATCGAGCCTTTATTAGTGAATAATCTGTGGCTGTAATGATCATTTGAGTGAAAAGGAAATCAATGGGTTTTTTTTTTCTGCGAGTGAATTGTTTAGTAGTTAGGCACATTTTTCCAAAGCGCCTAACATTTTGAAACAACTTATTTTAGTTTTTAATTTATTTAGACAAAATTCTATCTCCCATTTCTTGATTATCATAGCCATATCATGAAAATAACTGGCTTATCAATATTGTACAGAATTCTAATTTTTAATCCATTTTTTATCAGTAAATCACTATTAGTTTGTTCCTCACACAAAGTTATGGTACGGCTTCAGAAAACTTGGAATATTGTGCATTGTAAGTCAAACGGACAACATTTATGATTTTTTTGTTTTTATGGAGTGCTCGGTGTTCACTTTATTTGGACATCTGAGTCCACTTTAAATTCCTGGAGCAGAATGAATGTAAAAAGTAAGTGGGTTCTTCTTCTACAAGGTTGACTTTAGGGTCTGCTTAACATCCAGACAGGCTGATAATCTGTTTGACTGATGATCCACTTCCCAGTGCAAAACACTGATATTCTTCCAAAGATTTGTTTCATGAAAGAAAATCGCATTCATTTTTTTTAATGTGAATGCTCCAAATGAACTTTAAAACAGAATCAAACCCCCTTTTGCCAATATTTTGCATTCAAAGCATTCCATATTCATCACTTTATTTTGAGATCTGAGTCCACTTTCAAGGCCAGGAACAGAATTAAACCAGGAGCCAGGTTCACTTTTATGTCAACTTAACTTGACTGATCATCCACTTTCCTGAGCAAAACTGGAAATCACCCTCTTTCACAGAAAAAGAAAACAATATGAAATTGCAATGAGATGGGAATGAGTAAATGATGACAAATGGTTCATTTTGGAGTGAAATATTCTTTTAAACCCTGGTATGTAAACAAAGCATTTTCAGAGATAAGCCACCCTTATCAACATACTAGAGGGTACAGAACAAATCAGAACTACACAACTGAAAGGACATTGTCTCAATGCGTCACAACTCACAGAATCAAATACACAACCTCCTCTATGGCAACATGACATTTACTCTCCAGCAGGGGTTATAAGGTTATACCAAACTACACAAAAACCCTGACAATCCCACACTATGGAATGCAATGACTATTTCAGGAAGCGCATACAATTACTGTCACACGCAACAGAAGAATTATAGGGAGGAAACAGCGCACAGATAAACACACACATAGGTTTGGTGGAAAAATGTTGAAAGTTTCAAAATGAAACTTGTCTAGAATGCATTGATGCAAAGGAAAAAATCAGTGGGTGTTTTCATACTAACTTTGTTTCGTTGGGGTTGCATGAATTTTGACTATGAATCCCTCTTGTGCATTCTAAAATACTATCCTTTTTGACTCCAAGATCCCCCACTTTCGACAACAATATTCAAACGCCATGTGACTTTATATTCATTATAAAAAATACAGACGGAATTAATATTTTATTAAATTACGTTACACTTTTCCAGGTTTAGAAACCACACTTTTGAAATTAGGCTTCCTTCCTTATATCTCCAGGGATTCAAGTCAGTGGTTCTTCAAGGAAAAAGAACAGTTGTAGAGGCTCTGAATTATATATAAATAAGAAATATCAGAATTTTCCTTCTTTTTTTCTTGCATACTTTGCTGTATTTTTGATATAAATGGCAATAAATAAAGTATTACAAAAAAAAATATCTTGATTTAGATTTTTTATGCTTGTTTTGTCTAATTTTTTTAATAATTTACTTGAGGCCCCTAAAGGCTTCTGGTTGAGAAACCGTAAAGATGAGTCTCAGATTATTTGCGGTGTTCACACACACAGCACAAGACTGCTTGAAGTGCAAACTAGGTGCGAAAACACCCCTGACAGACCAATATACGTATATAATATAATATTTGAATGTGTTGTTAGCATAATTTATTCAACTAGACAAATAACAAAGTTCAATTATTATTATTAATAATATTCATAACAGTGTTATTTTAGTATTATTTATACTATTATATTATTCATTAGACTATACGTATGTTCAATATTAGATTAATTTTGAGTCAATTTGTTATTTATTTTTTACTATTTTGATTTCATTTGGAGTTTTTTTAAGCTTTAGTAGTATTTTAGACTTACATAGACCCCCGCATCCCTGTGAATCTGTAGTAGAGGATAAACCGGTTTGGAGAATGAATGGATGGATCTAATATTTATATTTTATTGTTATATTGTATTATATTTTACCATTTGTTAATAGTTTTAGTTTCCAATTCATAATGCTTATGGTCTCATTTAGGTGTCTAATAACCATTTCGTTATCATTGTTAGTAAATAAAACTTGTTCTACATATTAGTTGTAAAACATTTTGATTTAAGCAATCACAAATTCTACTTTAACAGCAACACAGTAGCAACAAATCTGAGGCTGGCTCGGATCTAAAGTGGACGTGAGCAAGCCTATAGCGTTCTGTACTCTGATATCTGTCTGAGCTGATATTTGGCGCTGATTCCATCTTCGATGGTCAGACTGCAGGGTTAGCTGTGAAGTAGGCCAATCTGCAAGCCATTATGTGTCCTTATGACCAAACCGCAAGATGGGAAATTAAGTTTCATGCTTGTCTTAACGGCTAATCAGTGTTTAGCTTTTATTCTCCCCTCATGAACCATGAGCAGGGTCAGCTCTTATCTTATCTGTGTGATGCTGCTCAGTAGCTCCACTGCAGCTCAGGGGCTGGTGCCAGAGAGAACACACATACACACACACGTACACATAAAGATAAAAATAATATTTAAATGGACACAAACGCACACCTAGATACAGTGGCACATTTACAGTAGGTATGCACATCCATACACACAATGATACATAAAGTGTTGTTCTACTGGCTCGCTTTGTTACTTATCTACAAACACACACTCAGGAAATGAAGAGTTCCTGATGGATGTGGGTGGCAGTGAATTTACCACAAAAGTGGCAGGACACACACACACACACACACACACACACACACACACAGTGTACAATTAATTACTCCTTCACTTTGAAGGATATGGAGGGATTTGGGAAACTAGGGTGTGGAACTGCAATTTTACTGTAATTCTATGATATTTTCTATTGCTACTATGTGTTTACTATTACTTACCAGCCACAGGACCCAGAAGAACCACCACTGCGATCAGTCCAACGTCAAGAATTGTTATTCGGCCTTCAACTGCCATGTTTTTTTTTCTTTTCTCCTCTTCAAATACAATATATTTTAATTTATTCTCTGTTACTCGTATAGCTGTCACGGCTTCAGAGTGCAGTCAGGCAATAATATTTCTGCTTTGGAGAGTCCAGCATCACACATTTTTTTTTCAATAGCTACAGCATCAAAAGCAAGTTGTTCATCATTTTAAAGAAGCATAAAATAGGATATAAACTTAAAGGTCTTGCGTTAAATCTTCACTTCTTTTTTTCCCTTCAGCGGGAAGCATCAAATCCAATGGCTGTGAAATCTGACTGCTGAGAGTCCTGTTGTAACAAACCAAATTAACAAACCATAACTTTGTTTTCCCTTTGTTCCAAAGCACGCGCCCCATACATTTGCCTAATCAGAGTTTAGCGCAGTTATATGGGACATCCCGAGCCCGCAAGTCTCCTCGATGGTAACACAGTTTCTGGACAGGAAAACATCCGTTTCGTGATTGCCGACTATTAAAATGTCCATTCGTCGTCATATTCCTCGCGTTCGTTATCTTTTGATCTTCGTTTCAGGATTTTTCTTTGTTTCCATGATCCATTGAGCTGGGAAACTGTCCGTTTGGCGTTTTTCGTCCGTAGTCCAAACAAGGGGAACGGCAACAGTAGACGGGCAGGAAGACACAGCAGACCAGACAGCGACTGGAAACGCCTCGTCTTCAGATTGTCTCCGGGATCCGATTGTTCGATGTGGGGGCCGCTTTATAAGAGAATAGAGGTGAAGCGCCCTCATGCGGCAGACTGATGGAATGACTGATGACAGACATCAAGGCTGATAATAAATACACACTGCCATTAAAGCAGAACTGTAATTTAAGTCATTAAAAAAATACCAGTTTAAAATTACCTACACAGCCAATTTACAATCACACACACACACACACACACACACACACACACACACACACACACACACATATATATATATATATATATATATATATATATATATATATATATATATATATATATATATATATATATATATATATATATATATATATATTAGGGCTGTCAAAACGATTAATCGCGATTAATCGCATCCAAAATAAAAGTTTGTGTTTACATAATATATGTGGGGGCACTGTGTATAATTATTTTGTATATATAAAAAAAACACACATGCATGTATATTTAAGAAAAAAATATTATTTATATATAAAATATTTATATTTATATATACTATAAATTATATATAAATCTATATACAGAACATACATGAAAATATTTCTTAAATATATACAAGCATGTGTGTGTATTTATATATATATATATATATATATATATATATATATATATATATATAATTATACACAATGCACCCACATATATTATGTAAACACAAACTTTTATTTTGGACGTGATTAATCGCGATTAATTGTTTTGACAGCTCTAATATATATATATGTGTGTGTGTGTGTGTGTAAGCATCGTATAAATTATGCTATATATCGTTAATATTATAATTTTAAAATAATTTTGTAAAATATCTACTATATTAATAGCCAAGAAGCACATTACACACACACACACACATATATATATATATATATATATTGTATTTACTGGTCTCTTTTAGGCCCATATAATTCACATACATACGTACATATATACATATATGTACATATATATATATGTACATATATATATATATATATATATATATATATATATATATATATATATATATATATATATTTATTAATTTATATTTATATTTAAATATTTATATATTTATATATTTTAAATATATTTTAGGCCAATAGAACCAAAGGCCAATGTTTACATATTTATTTAGATATAAACATTTACATATTTTGCTCATCTGTGCATGATTTCATATTTTTACAAAGAATTATTGTAGCCTATTTCCTGACCTAATGTCTGGGAAATGGTGTAGATGTGTATCAAGGACGGGTAGCTATCAAAAAAACCTACTTAGGCTAATAACAAATAAATACATACATGTGATGTATACAGTATGCATGCTACATGGTGGATTGTACCTGTTACTTTTGATATTTGCATAGCGTTATAGCGCCCATCTCTGGCCATGGACCAGCACATCAGCAGGATGGAGGAAAAACAGCACCACGCGCCTCAGCAACAGTAACGTCGTCTGGTGTGCGCGCGCACGGGACGGAACCACTGAGGCTGAGGGAGCGCGCACCTCAACGCCAGCTGTTCTCTGAGGGAGACCCTTGCCGCCCCTCCCCAAAATACATGTCTGCATCCGCAAAAAATAGTCTTTTATTTTTCAGCTTTAGAGGACCCACTTATACATTCGCTCACTTCGATAATACTGCACAGCTTTCGCCCATCGACCACCGGCAGCACAGCAACGCCCATAGCAACGCCTCCTCTGCACATCCTCCTTCTGTTTCTCTGACCCAGCAACACCGGCCGCCCTCCACCACCAACAAACAACCTGTTTTTAAACGACCTTACAAACGTTGGATCCATACCACACCGTTGTGTTTTGTTTTTAAGGCAAAGGACCATGAACGCGCTGTGTGCAGTCTCTCTTTCATCGGTCAAAGGTGCGTACCCGTATGAAACACCATGCGCTTATTTATCAATGCACTGCAATTCTATTGTTATATCATGGATATCGTTTTTGCATGCAGATCGAGTGAATGCCTGCAATGGTCGTAGATTATGAATAATGTGAGCAGTGTAATCTATATGGCATTGTCATGCGGTTCGTCGTGTTGTTTTCGTTATTCCTGCGCGCGGGGTGCGGTGCTGCAGATTTCACACTGATGATGCGATTGACCGTCTGTTGCAACCATTCCAGCAATCTCTGCTATTATAATGCATATTTATAATTTTGCGCTTTTAAAATGTTGACCTCTCTGCATACAATTATGTTTAATTGATGCAGCCGATTTTACGTTATTTTGTGTGCTATTATTATATTATAACATTTTAGTAACGAATTATCATTTATCTAATGATTTCATCTCATCAATGCATTTAATCTGGCAGAGTGCATTGCATTAACATCACACCTTATCTAGATTGGTTGCCATGGCAAACACCATGGCTGAAAATAGGCTTCAAGGGGGACACTATGTGGGTAAACAGTGGGATAAATCTGCCTTCAGCTAACTGTGGGTTGTGTTTAAATTCTTACATTAATGCATAAAAATCCATCTTCATGTGCAGAATGGGAAACCAGGGCATGATGGGTTTAATTTCACAGTGACCTCGGTAATTCCGAGGTGTTTTTGTTTGTTTTTACATGCAATGAACAGACATAAAAAAAGATAGTGTAAAGAATAAGAGTGGGGAGAACGTAGAAAATAAATGGGGGACAGAGGCCACACATGGATTAAGAGATTATGGATAGAGGCCAAGAGATAATGATTATTTTACAGCAAGATAGGAGGGGACTTGCTAGGTCAGCAGTTTTGCGGTGGATGAATCAAAACTAAAAGATTAAAAAATGCCTTTGAGTGTCTATGCAGTCCTTAGGTCTATCTATAAAATATCCTATTTTTCCTTTCTTTTTACATTAGTCACTCATTATTTTGAAAGCCCTTCCTCGAGCTGAAACGTTGAGGGATTCTCTTCCCTTGAACTCACCTGTAAGTTCTGGCCTATCAAGGAACTGGCAGCGGCACGGGAGCTCCGCCCACCACACCCTCTAAATGAGGGACAAGGCCACTCAGGTGAGTCATAACATGAATACTTTAAATGGACAGAATTATACCATATAGAGAATTATATTTATAACCATATATATAAAAAACACTCGCATATAACACATATGTGATTAAAAAGGGATCATTTTGTTTATAACAAATGTTATGTTTTAAAATTACCTGGGAAGCCAATTTACAATCAACAAATAAAATGAATAATTTATAGATAGTGTAATTTAATTCAATAGAAATATAATTGTGTAGATTCACAATATAGAATAATATTATTTAGTTATACATAACTTAAAAAATAAAATTCTGTCTCCATTTACTCACCCTAAAATGGTTTCAATTTGTTTTCTTCTTCTGAACACAAAGAAAGAGATTTTGAATGTCCGTTACCAGACAGTTGATGGATCCCATTGACTTCCATAGTATTTTTTTCCTACTATGGAAGTCAATGGGGTCCATCAATTGTTTGGTTAACGACATTCTTCAAAATATCTACTTTTGTGTTCAGCAGAAGAAAGAAATGAATACAAGTTTGAAACTACTTGAGTGTGAGTAAATGATGACAGAATTTTCTTTTTTAAGTGAACTATTCCTTTAAGGCATATAATATACCAGTTAAAATACCAGTTAAAAATTATATTATGTATATGTTTTTACATATGGCATAATTAGTATAGTTTTCTGCTTGCTCATGTGTTATAGGGTGAAAAATGGACTAATGTAGATTGTTCTAGATTTTTTCATAGTATTTATACATTAAAGATGATTTAGGATCTTTTGCATTTTGGTCAATCAGATCAAAAGTGGACAACGCTAAATAAAGGTGTAAACAGGCGTTTAAAACTTTTAAGCTTGTCCACTTTTGATCACTTCCAGAGGTAGTCGAAAACGGATTTGACCAGATTGCTTTCATAATGTAAACGCTCATGTGGTCGAATGCATTCAAACTGCCACAAAAGACCACCTACTCTCCGCCTACTGACCTAATGCGTAAACAGTATGGGTAAGCGTGCTTGAGATCTGAAAGATTTGAAGAAAAGCATACATTTACCCACCCATAGACCCTCCCTTTGAAGAAATCAAGACAGAAGTGGTTGAAAGTGGACAAAAGAGACCTGGTGTAAATGGATGTACAGTATGTTTCCCTCATCTAGTCATCTGATCGACCAAAACGCATCTTAAAGGGATAGTTCACCCAAAAATGAAAATTCTGTCAGTATTTACTCACCCTCAAGTTGTTCCAAACCTCTATGTGTTTATTTGATATGTTTTAATCAAACAGATCTCAATCCCCATTGACTACCATAGTATGTATTTTTTCCTACTATGGAATTCAATGGGCATTGAGATCTGTCTGATTAAAACATTCTTCCAAATATCTTCCTTTGTGTTCAGCAGAACAAATAAACACATAGAGGTTTGGAACAACATGAGGGTGAGTAAATACTGACAGAATTTTCATTTTTGGGTGAACTATCCCTTTAATAGCAGGTGTAAACAAGGCCCTACAAAAACAACATAAAAAATTCACCATGATAGTTTATAATGGCTTTATGGCTGTTAAGCTTTAAAAAAAAGCAAGCACTTGAATGAAAGTTTCTTGAAGTCATACAATAGCTTTCTGTGAGGAACAGACTGGATAACCTTTCCCTCCAGTAAGCCGTTTCACGAATGAACCAGTCGGTTCTTGAATTGTTCAGTCCAGTCTCTGTTCTTCACTCATTCGCTCTCGTTTTTACTTGTCAGACCCCTAGGGCCTGGGTAGATGAGCGGAGGAGAGGCTCTCACAAGCGATCGGCTTCTTGCGGCAGCACTGACCAGCTGAAAGAGGTGAGACATCTAGAGCCATCACAACATGTGCTGATCTAGTGTGCCTTAACCTTCTCTTTTATTTGTTATTCCTCTACTATGCTATTCATCATCCCCATTTTGACTTCTTTTAGATCGCAAAATTGCGACAACAGCTCCAACGTAGCAAACGCAGCAGCCGTCATCGCCGGGACAAAGACCGCAAGTCCCCCTTTAATGGCAACCATGCTATCATCCAGTCACAGGTGGGCATCATCGCATCCCAGCAGCCACCATATGTGCTAGTGTGCGAATAACAGGGTGCTCTTGGATGTCAATAAGAGTACCATCATAACCTGAGCTAGTACACGTAGAAGAATTGAAGTAGGCCAAACATCTGGAGAATTTAAGCGTGTCCCACTTCCCTGCATATTTGTCCCATTTTTGAGGCTTCTCTGGTCACTTGGAGACTGGGGGACAGGATTGTCCCAAAAGAACGTGGCTTGTTTTAGTGTAGATTACAAAATCTTCTCTCACAGCCTGCCGTCATCAGGACAGTCAACACATTGTGTTTTCTATGTCTGTGCATTTTGGTTTAATTAATGATACTTGACACCTCAGCAGAATACAGCAATCTAGCATGCAAATGAGCCCCCTGAGTCGAGGGCACTGGGTTTATTTGTTCACTTGAAGGAATATTCCAGGTTTAGTTGAAGGTAGGCTCAGCCAACGACATTTGTGGCTAGAAAACGTTGATTACCGCACGTATAATTTCGAGGTTACAGTGAGGCACTTACAATGTATATGTGGATGTTGTCATTTTTAGAGGATACAAAAGGTATCCCAATTTTACAAGGGATCTGGAAATGGAAATCTTAAAGAGTAACTAAACCCTAAACCAATTTTTTTTAGTTAATGATCTGTAAGAATGGATCTTTATTAATACCAGTCATTGATTCGAGTAACTTTTTTGACATTTGTGTATAAAGTGTTTTATTTCTACAATATATGGTGTAAAAACGTCTTAGTGCTGCCCTCTTCAGGTTGAACGGTGGCTACTGCAGTTGAATTTTCCTATTGGATGTTCCGCACTTCGTGACGTACGCAGGTTTCAGCTCACCACGCTCTCTTGGCACGAGCTACACCCTTGGCAGTATAAAAACCATCTTGTTTCGTCAAAACCACTGTAGCGAATCAGGAGTTGGAACTGCGAGTATTGAAAACGATCAGGATAGAGTGTTTTAGCATCTATTTCGTCCCCTCTAGCATTTTTCAAATATTGCCAGTGGCTGGAGTCAGGCTCTGACCAGGGGTTTAGTTACCCTTTAAAGAGATACTCCACTTTTTTTGGAAATAGGCTCATTTTACCACTCCCCCACAGTTAAACAGTTGAGTTTTACCGTTTTCAAATCCATTCAGCCGATTTTTAGATATTTAGAAGAATATCAGTAACCAGACAGTTTCTGGTCTCATTGACTTCCATAGTAGGAAAAAAATATACTATGGAAGTCAATGAGACCAGAAACTGTCTGGTTACTGATATTCTTCTAAATATCAGAAAATCATCTGAATAGATTCGAAAACGGTAAAACCCAACTGTTTAACTCTGGGGGAGTGGTAAAATGAGCCTATTTCCAAAAAAAGTGGAGTATCCCCCACAAAGATTTCGCAGCGGGTTGAATTCATGCAAATTTGCAGCATTATTTTGTCTGAAAATTAGAGATGGTTCTCACTGCGGAACATGAAATCCACGGGGAGGAGTCGGATCCAGATCCAACTCCTCCCACCTTACATACACCTAAACCTACCCAACTCCTCCACCTGATCCCTAAACCCACCCCTAATCCTACCCATCTCCACCCCTTGGATCTTGATCCGACTCCTCCCCGTGGATCTCATGTTCTTCATTGAGGTGCTACTGGAAAATTACTCACTGTGGGCAATTGCTGGTGAAAATTTCACTAATCTGATCTGACCTTCAGTTAATTTGTTTTGTTGTAATTATAAAATTGTAAATTGTAAAAGTCATTTTGGAGGTGGATATTTTTAGGCATTACTGTATGTTGGCATGGCAATGATGAAAAACTCAGAAAGAAAAGGTGAGAGAGCAATTTTTCACTCTAAAAATCAGGCGAGCATGTATATTGTTTATGTCTTGAGACCAAACTACTGAAATGGCGAGTATTTTAATGTTTACAGATTGCCTGTCTTTAGCTCCATTGTAGATTTTGGCTTTTTATTTGTGCAAATTGATTGTTCTGGTAATTAATCCCACAAATTCCATTGATTGAACTTGTACTGAACCTGGAATATTCCTCTAAACATTTTTAGTGTTTTAATGACAGAAGAAAGTGTGTGTCAATACATCTGAAAAACAAAGAGAACTCATAATGATTTCTGAGAAATGGGAAAGGAAAGGAAAGGAAAGGAAAGGAAAAGTTTGGCTATCCAAAACCATGAACAGAGAAGATCATAAGAGCATGAAGAAAAGATTGGGAAAGAGCGCTTACATCACACCCTACTCAAAACAAGTACCCTCTAGCTGAGCAGTAATGGGCTCTCAATGGTAATGTTCTCTGTAGTCAGTGGTTTGTGTATAATGATGGAGCATAGTCTGGCAGAATGTTTGATTTTAGGCAGTGGAGAGACTGCAGAGATTGTGTATGTGTGGGCTCACTGTGTGTGGGTGTCGTTCTAACAGGATTACACAGAAGGCTGGTTTCCCCTACAGGGGAATGTTTGTGTACTTGAGATGTACTTAGACCCATACACGCATTTCTAAAGAAGTGTTGTACCTTTTTTCCTCTTTTTTCCCCCTCAGTCTCAGATGCCTAAAACCATCCTGATTCCCATCCCCATCTCCAAGTCCACACCTCCAAGATTTCGGAACAGCATAGAGGGGCTCAACCAGGAGATTGAACGCATCATCATACGGGACACTGTGGAACGAGATGAGATCATAATAGTGAGTGCATCTCAATAATACCGCCAGTTGTGCAAGATTGGTTTTGACTTTTTTGTGGTAGAGCTGCATATTGTGATATAAGTGTAATTGTCAAAAAGGGCAAACTTTGATTTAATGAAATAAATATGAATGCACTACCGGTTTCAGAACAAAGCACAGCATTTAAACGTGTAGTTCATGATACAGCGTTTGAAAAATGAAGAAATGAATATGTAAATATTGGTGTTATAATTTTACAGTAAAGTACAATTATTTTTATTACTCATTTTTTATTTTACAGTACAATGGTTATTACAATATATTTCTTATTTTGTTTAATATTTGTATTTACCGTAGTAATAATTATCAGAATTATTATTTTACAGGAATAGGTAAAAAACAGTGGGAATGTGCTTTATGGAAATTCAAGTGAAAAGATGTTTTTTTTTTATAATAATTGAGATTTGTAGTAAACATTTAGTGTATGATTTATTTTGGAAACATTTTCTTTAAGAAATGCTAGTAAATTTCACAAACAGTTAAAAAGAAATGGCAAGTAACAGATTGAATTAAGAGTGAAATTCTGAAATTTGTCAAATGTACTGCAGAAATCTATTTAAACATATTTTTATTACACAGAAGCTTTTAAAAAAGTCTTCAGAGTAAAGTAATTCTAATATTATTTTAAATTCTATGCAGATGAACCTCATCAAAATTGTTGAGGTTGGTTCATTCTTTCCAAATAAACAGTAGCTATTCAAGTCATCTGTTGAAAATTCCTGTTTTTTTATATCGCAATACATATCAGACCAAAAAAGATTTCAATGTCAATTCTTTCCAATATCGTTCAGCCCTATTTTGTGCCGAATCAATACTAATGATATGTTTGGTGGAATCCAATTAGTAGAAATTGCAATTGTCCTCCACATCCTACTTAAGCAAATGTGTGTTTTAGCCACAGGATGTTCCTGATGGGCACCGCGCGCCCCCTCCCCTCCCCCAGCGCAGCAGCAGCACACGCAGTATTGACACACAGACGCCCTCGAACGGTGGGCTGGGCAGTAACCGTAGCAACAGCAGCAGCCGAGCTGACTCAGTCTCACCCTCGTACCTCAGCATCCTCAACGACACGGTCGGAAACAGCCCACTCGATGACACGCTCAATGAGAGCAAAGAAAGGGGTGAGAAGCACATGCATCATCATCATCACCACACAATAAGCTAAAGTCAAACTATTTGATATTAACATTCCTTTTGCCTGTCTTAGACCTGGGACCCTGGTCTCCTCTGCCCAAATATGCTTCATCTCCAAAGCCCAACAACAGCTATATGTTCAAACGTGAGCCTCCGGAGGGCTGCGAGAGAATTAAAGCTTTTGAAGAAAACCAGTGAGTTACTGTTCTGTGGACATTTTGTCTGTCTGTTGGTATTGAAAGATACTGAAGAGTCAGTTGAGGATTGTGCTTTATTTTCAGAACAATACTATGAGCTGTTTTATTTATTTATTTTTATTTTAAATGTCTGCAATAAATAACCAAAGTGAATACAGTTAAAAAATCTGTGCGTTTTTTTTTCTTTCTTCGAAAAATTTTAAAATTAGAAAAAAAATTAAATTAAAATAAATAGGAGTTAGAAATAAATTATATTTGATAAAATTAGGTAACAGGGTTGCAGATTTAGCCTAAATTAAGATGTCAATTATTAGAGACTATCTTGTTTGGAATAAAAATGTTTGCAGTCATTGATCATAATTTCCCATAAATTAAATACAAATATTTGTTTAATAGTGATCCTCAAAATTATGGAAGCCCTGTGAAAAAAATATCATGCTTTGGTAAATCATAATTATAAGTCATAGGTATGACAAAAGGTCAACATTTACAAAAAAGTATTAATTATGACATACTTTTTATCTCATAGTTGACTTTTTATTGCACCATTTATGTCATAATTAAGATTTGTTTTATATCATAATTATGGTTTACCAAAGCATTACTTGTGTAAAACGGACATGAAACAATTTATTGGAAGTAGATCTATTTATTACTAGAAAGCCTCAAAATATATTGCTTCCTGTGTTTCAAAATTTTATTGAACATTTAATTTTTTATCAGTTAATAATCAAAAATAACTCATTGCATGATTTTAAAGGTGCAGTAAGCGATTTCTGAGAAACATTGTTTATATTTGAAATCAACCTAAACAAACACACCCCTCCCATCATTACGCCACCCCAAAATGCACAAACACACAATACAAGAATGGATGTCTCTTTATCATAGCAGAAGCAAAGCAACAACAACAACAAAAGGCATTGCGGAAAATAATGCGAAAATTATGAATGAACGACAAGTTAGAACAAAAAATTAACAAGAGTTGGTTGTTAGTCGCCAGTATCACACCAGCTCCAGACAAACAATGACCCTCAAAGCTGTCCTGTTACTACAGCTAACATTACAACCACAGCATATCTGTGAAACATGGCTAAACCAATGTTACTCACGTATGCAGCAGAAATTACGCAACCTCTGCGTCCATTTTCAAACCTTCGCGCTTCTGTCTCTCCAGTGCTGGAAGGCTTTTCTAATAAAATCGCGGGTCCTAAAGCTCTTGGCTGATCATAACCCTTCAGTGATTTTCCTCTGACCTTTTCTCTTTTGTAATGTCTCTCAGCCATCTTGCTCTCTACAGTCTTTCTTCAAATCCTCCTCTTGCTCACTCTCTCTCCTCTTCCATCATAAGTGGACACACCCCCAACTGCTGATTAGGGCTGGGTATCGTAACAAAATGTTCGATACCGATACCTTGACTTCGATACTGGTTCCTGAACGATACCAATTTTATGTAACCAGTTTTAACAATATAATATTGCCTAAATTTTTATTTTATTTTTCTGTTAAAAGGACCGAAAAAGTACTAAAAAGTACCAAACTCAGTACCCAGTCATACTGCTGATTGGCTAAAAGTGTGTTGTAGTGCTCGGTCCGATCCACTTTCAACAGCGTTTCTCAGAAATCACTTACTGCACCTTTAAATGTAGGATAAAATCATGGAGTTCCAGGCCATTGAGGTCAGCCCTATGACTTTAAAAAAGTAATGGTACACCAATTTGTATTCCATCCATGGTGAAGTGTCAAGACTTGGTTGTTTTGTAGTAATATTTTCAGAGTGAGAGGTTCAGTTAAGTTTAACTGCTTATCAGTATGAAAGATACATTTCCACAAAACAGCCATGACCTACTTTTGCGTCTTCTGTTCCAGGCCAAGGCCTCTCCAAGATATTCCTCAATATCTCTGCCCAGACAGAAACAAGGTGAACTTCATTCCCAAAAGCGGATCTGCTTTCTGTCTGGTGAGCATCTTAAAGCCTTTGCTACCAACCCAGGAGCTGAACTTCCGTAGCGGGGTGGGATACCGTAGTATCTCGCCCTCCTTGGTGCCTCTGGGCGGGGTTGGGGTTAGGAGCTTGTCCCCCTCGATGGGTTCCGTCCTGTCACGTGGACGTCAGTCACCATGTCTCCCACGACACCTTGAGGAGCCAGAGGGTTAAAACGTAAACGAAGGAACCTCAGCTGATGAACAGAGATGTCATTTTCCCACACTCCCGTATTGTCTGATAGAGTCAGAGCTTTGTTAAGATTTTATTTAAGAACATGTTCTGAACAACTTAGAGAGATATCAGTTTGAAACTTGAACAAGAGTTTTTTTTAGTTGTTGTTATTTAAGGGTAATGGTATTATGTCAAATGAAGGATCAAAAGGAGGTTTTCAATATGGTGTACAGAAGCATTTTTTTTAGCATTGCACTTCTTTTTACTTTCTCAACGATTTATTGTATTTTACCATGAAGCCTTTGAATTTTCTTATGTATAGCTGCATCCTTTAACCTACACAAGAGTCTGGAATCATTTTTAATGTTTTTGAAAGGCCTCTTATGCTGCATTTATTTGATAAAAAATACAGTAAAAACAAATATTATTAGGATTTAAAAGAACTATTTTGTATTTGAATACATTTTAAAATGTAATTTATCACTGTGATGGCAACGCTTTCCAGTTTTTAGTGTCACATGATTGTTCAGAAATGTTGATTTGGTGCTGAAGAAACATTCTTATTATTATCAATATTGAAAACGGTTCTGCGTAATAGTTTTGTGGAAATTGTAATACACTACCATTCAAATTTTTGGGATAAGTTTAAAAAAAAAAGAAAGTATTTTCCATCACAGGAAAAAATAAAGGCTAAAATAATATAGAATACTGTTGTAATCATATTTCACAATATTGCCATTTTCACTGTTTTATCAATTAAATGCAGCTTTGGTGAGCATAAGAGACGTCTTTCAAAAACGTTACGTTTGACCTGTAGTGTAAATGTAGTAAGTGATTTGATTTACTGAGGAAATGTAGGTTTTAGGTCACAGTTTTGCTTGCTTATAGTTTACATGCAGTTTAAATAGTGCTGGAAAAACAACCAGAAATGTTGTAGCAGATTTGAGGAGGACTAAAAAATGTGCCTGACTCCCACCACCTGTCCCCTGTTTGCTTACGGTCCTTTTTCTATCATCGTCTGACCCAACATTCGTCTCGGCCCCTTAAATGTATAGAGCCCGTCCCCGTATACGTAAACCTGTATGTGCTTAATGTGATTAGCTGGTGAGAGGAAGTTTTGTTGGTACATGAACAGTCTGACACGCATTAGGTGGAGACATCGATCAAATGTACAGGACAGTATTATGATTATGAGTTCTGCTGTTAAATTTAAACATTAGTTCAACTGAAAGGTGCCATTACTGTCATTTCAATACAGTGAAGGAAAATGGATTGGATTGGATATGAAAGACTTGTCATGAAACAGCAAGAGAAAAGAGATGCAAACTATTTCAAAGAAAGGCATGGCTTTAGCTAGTAGTGATCTGAAAATATACTGATTTGAACTGTAGCAACTTTATACTGTGAAATATTCCATTATTCATACAGTAAAGCTTCCTTTCTTCCAAAAAAAAGTTTATGAAAGACAGGCAATCTTGAACAAAATGTAATGTATGTAATTGCCTTAATACTGAATTGAATACTGAATTATTTGTTTTAGTTATTACCAGATTCTTTTCTTCTGTGAATAAACTTCAAGATCGTTGTAATTCTGGTTTGTTAAAGGTACACTAACATTTGGCCCTCTATTGTTTTTTTTAAAAAAAAAACCCTGCATGCATGCATTTTGCGGAACACTGTTTGATGACCCTGCAGATGAATTTGGCTATCCTATTGTTCATAAAACATTCACTACTAGGCTTAAGAGATATGAATTGTTTATTTGGACAGGATCTCAAGCTAGAGACCATTTCACAAGATGTAAACAACACTGGTCCAGAAACACTTCCTGTTTCAGTTTGTAACTGTTTTCTTTATTTCACATGAAAAGAAAACATCTTAAAGGTGTTTGTTTAACTTTTTGATTCAGTTTTAAATGTTCTGTTTGTTGTATTTTATCCCAGCTTTTATGTAGTGTTAAAAAACTGAAACAGGAAGTGCTTCTGGACCAGTGTTGTTTACATCTTGTGAAATGGTCAAGACCTTATTCAGAGCAGCGCCATGACAGGTATGAGAGTGAGGCTGTGAGGGATAGACTTACCGTGTTTCCAATGGCATCTGCTCTAAAAAGCTGAATAAAGCGGCTAGATTACTTACAATTTTCCACAGCTTACATTGTCGGGAGTTTTTTGTCAACTGACAATTCTTGTCAATATATTTTTCCAGTGTTTCATGAGCAGAACAATCCAAAAACACATTAAATAACGGTACAGCCTATTGAAGTGATGCATGACTATCCCTCACAGCCTCGCTTTCATTCTCAATAAAAAGATGGCGCTGCCGTGAATAAGACGTATAGACCATTTCAAAAGATGTAAACAACACTGGCCCAGAAGCACTTCCTGTTTCAGTTTTTTAACACTACATAAAAGCTGGGATAAAATACAACCAACAGAACATTTAAAACTGAATCAAAAGTTAAACAAACATCTTTAAAAAGTTTTCTTTACATGTGAAATAAAGAAAACAGTTACAAACTGAAACAGGAAGTGCTTCTGGACCAGTGTTGTTAACATCTTTTGAAATGGTCGGCCTAACGTTACTTCCTTTAAAAAAATCCAGCACAGCTACAACATCCATAATGAAATGAACCTTCACCATAGATAATGCTTTACAATGAACTCTGTTATAGAGGTACATTTGGCAAATTCTCTGTTTAATAAAATATCTTACTCACCTGTTGAATTCATAATAAAAACGTCATCTCCGCGTCGCTTTTCTAAGTTGTCATCATCTCCGAAGCCAATGTTGTTAAACGGTTAGTTCACCCAAAAATGAAAATTAAGTAATTAATTACTCACCCTCAAGTTGTTCCTGTACCAACCCCCTAAGACCTTCGGTCATTTTCGGAACACAAATGAAGATATTTTTGATTAAATTTGAGAGCTGGATCACTTACCACATGATAAGGGAAACTTGACGGCCCAGAAAGTCAATGAAGAAAATGTTTAAATATTCCATGTGACTACAGTGGCTCAACTATAAGTTTATCAAGCGACGAGAATACTTTTTGTGCGGGGGAAAAAAAAACAAAAATAACGACTTTATTCGACTATACGCCTTATATCCTTTCATAACTGTCATGGCGCTTGTAGGCCTTAGACGAGAGTTCCACGACGCATGCGCGAGAACTGCGATCTGCTCCTTGTTCAGTTCTCGCAGATGCGTCGTGGAAATCTCTTGAACTTTCATGAGTAATTAATGACTTAACTTTCATTTTGGGTTTACTAACCCTTTAGTTGGTTTCGTATAAGTTCTGTTCTATTTTTGCGAGGATACTCTTCTGTTCGGCTCCATTTCAACCTTACTTGCTCGTTGTGACAAGACAATACAAACAGAAATGACGAGACCTGCACGGGCAATTAAATGACGTATGATTTCTCGCGATTTCTTTAAAATATAAACACTTATAATAGGCTTACCGTAAATCAGGGTAAGTAAAAACAAACAAATTTCTGGAAGAAGCATCACTCATGTGTTGACTCATTCTTTAATTTTCGTCAATTTTGAACAAAAAAAAAAAGTTTTTTTAGTGTACCTTTGACACACACAAATATTTTTGGCAACATGGAAGATCAAAAGAAATTGAGAAAAAACTGAAACAATTCTACTCAAATTTATTTGCTCTCAAGATCTCCCATTCCAGTTTCCATCAATGAAATTGTACAAGTACATTATTTTTTAACTGAAACAAAAGGCAAAGTTGCATAAAATAAACAGATGAAAGCAGCTGTGAATGGTGTACATTCTTTTTCTTTCAAAGTAAACATGTCTCAACATATAGTTCCAAACACATTTCTCATATACAGAAAGTGACACTTCAATATGTTCAACTGCACTCAAAACAGAAGGAGAGATATCCTGTGAAAAATGTTCAGATTCTCCACCGACACAAACTATTCAGATCAACAAACAAGTCCATACTTAAAACATACAACATATTTTCCAGAACTATACCCGAGATTGCACTCGGAGACAGTTTAGTGCAAGCATTCACTTGATTTCTTTAACACAAATAAAACAGACTAGTAATAGTTTCAGATAAACTCACTTATGATGACGTATGAGTCCAAATATGATAATCTGGGATAAAATGAAATGTGTATGTTTTCTAGAGTTGGATAGTTACATAATCCTGTGCTAAAGGTGACATACAAACTAAAATACATAAAAAAAAATGTATTTATGTAAATATGTAAAAAATACATTCCAGTGTTTTGCATCTTTGTGAATGTGAAGAACATTTGGGAGAGAGTGTTTCAGCATTCGTCACTGAAAACAAAAATGCTTCACCTATTATTAGTTCCACTGAAATGTGACCTTGTCATTCTTACCAAACTAATGGCACAGCACACCACTTGCATATGTAGTTCACAGTAACACTTTTTTTAATTGTATTAATAAATAATTTCATTTATTTTATCATTTGGGGTTAAACTAATCCAGTGAATGTGACTTCAAAAATATATTTTTTAAGTGATTTATGCATAACTTAACCGATTTTGGATATCTTTCTTGATTAAAAATACAGTCTTTAATAGATGTTATAAATCTGTAACCCTGTTTCTGGACATTAAAATCTCCTCTATTGTACAAAGCAAACAGATATGTAGTATACACACACTTATTTAGGTTTTTGGTCCCATACAAACCAGCCCTCCACATAAGAGATGGGCAAATCCTGACCTTCTTGTCCCTTTAAACATGTGCACGTCATATAGTAACAACATTTTAGTGATATAGCAATGAAGTCTTCATTTTACCCTTCGGTGTCCTAATGTACATTAGTCAATTCACACATACACACACACAATGAAAGAAAGGAGGAAAGAGACATTCCCATATCTCGGAAATCTTCCAGTGTGGAATATAGATTCAGATTTCATGACGCTTCCTTGGCTCAGGTTGAATCGTTTCAGGAGAGGTAGTATTCCAGCTCCAAATAAAGGCTTGGGATATGCACTTCTTTCCACCATTCTAAGGGACAAAGAATGTTTGGGATGAGATCCAGCTCTGTAACATTCCTTCACTGAGAGAGGTAAGAGACTGCATTATGACATGCACAATCTCCCCTTTGCAATACAAGATCACATCCGAAACATGGAGCTGCGTATGAATTGACACGTAAATAAATTTAATATTCGAAATACATTCAATATACAAATCATGGTTTGACTATTTTTTTTTGATGGTCCCTTTAACACAAGTAACGCTGCATCAACATGACTACTAACTCTTATTGGAGTATTAGACTGGTAGGGTTAGAATAAGTTGACGTACTTGCGATAAAGAGTCAGCAGATATTAAGCAGACAGTCTACTAATACTCTAATGAGAGTTAGTTGAAATGTAGTTGCAATGTTACTTATAGTCAACAGAATGTTCAAAAAGTAAAACATATTTTAAAAAATGTGTGTCAAATCAAAGCAAAAAACAAACAAACTGGAAGGCCCTCAGTGTGTTAGGGTTATTAAGTCTCTTAAAAAATTAGATCACTTGACATTTTTATTATAAGGCAAGATGAGTTCAAACATAATGATATTAATTAATGATTAATTCATGATAATTGCACGAAATAAAATTTTACTTTAATTAAGATGTTTACTCACACTTGTTTCTTAACCCTCTGATGGTCTTCCTTTAGGAGTCAAGTCCTGGGACTTCCCGGTCAGAAGTGACCGGAAGCCTAAAAATGAAACTTCTTCCATCCCAGTAAAACCAATGCAATTGATTTTTGTTCTATAATATTTATTCTTTTTAATATAGTATTTTAAGACAATTTGATTGAATTTATTAATATTTATGCAATATTTATGGTCTATTTTTCAATAGAAATATATATATATATATATTTCTATATATATATTTATTAATGCAGTATTTTTGTTTAATAAAGAGTCTAGGCCTTCAGAAAAAACATTTTTTTTTGAAGAAAATTAGCACCATCTGGTTACAGTATAGAGAAAAGGCGTAGAATCATGGTGTAACCACTAGATGTTATTTACAGCTCTCTATGGAGAGGCATGTGAATTCCCCAGCTGTTTATGAACACATTTTTTTTTTGGTGGATGAATATATAATTGAAACAATCTCAAAAACTATTTCTTATTAAAAAAATAGTAAAAAAAAAAAATAAAAAATGTGAATTTTTTGTGTTTTTGTCAATTTCCCATTAATTTCCTATGGGGGTCATTTTTGACCAAAGACCAAAATCTTGACTAATTTTATTACGACCACTTAGCATGCTCGGATCATGAACTCAATTTTTTTGTATGTTCACATACATAATGCCAAAAAAGTCACCAAGTATCATAACCTTCCGATGAAGCTGTGATTTTTAATAATTCAAAAACAGAAAATTATTCGGTCAGAAGTGACCGAGGACCATCAGAGGGTTAATGGTTGCACCGCATGACATTTTTAGAGACTTAAACTTTTTTGAAAATTATAATTGTTTTCAAACCCAAAGTTATTTTAGTATAATTCATATATTATTATTATAGTACTTAATCATATTTTGAATTCACTTTTATAAGTGAAAAAATAAGTTTTTGTAATTTTGTTGTTCCTTTTGTCATTTTAATTTTTTTCATTCATTTATTTCTATTTAGCTTTATTTTTATCTCAGTGAGTTTTATTAATTTTAGTTCTTAATTGATTTATTTTAGTAAGTTTTTACATGTTCTATAATGCACTTTTTCATGTTTTTATCTAGTAATTATATCATATTTCATACGCATTTCAATTAACAAAAATGTTAGCTTCTAGTTTTAGATACACCAAAACTAACAGTAATAGAGAGAGTTCCAGGTTATCTATAAAACCGGAAATAGAGGAATTCCAGAATAGAGGAGTTCCAGGTTTTCTATAAACCTGGAACCTGTTTTTCATTGATAAATATGTACACACACTCACACCAACACTACTCAGGCACTGAGAAACTCCTGATCACTGCGTCCAATAGCGTCTGGGTTGGACAGAGGGTCAAGATCTGCAAAGAGGTTAAACCAGGCAGACATGTCCCTGGAGCTTCCTTTGGGTGCTAAAAGACACAGAGAGATGAATCACTACAGAGAGATTGTCAGTGTCCATCTATAGCTCTGGACATGTCATAAAACTCTCACCACTGGCAGAAGAGTTTGGAGTGTTCGCTGTAGGCTGAGACTGTCCTCCACTAGAAGGTGGTTGGAGGGGTGGGGCTTGAAACATAGGTGGAGTCGCCCATCCTGAATAACAGAAAGAGAATGAATATGAGTGATCAGCATGACGTTACACTGGCAGCACTGCATACTAAAAGCACAAGAATGTGTGTTCATTCCTCCAGCCTCTAGAGGGCAAACTAAATGATTTGTTAAACCTGTGGTGCTGAGGCTATGGTCCAGGAGATGTGATGGCAGGAAGCCAGCGTGTGTGTTTGCCGTTTCTGTTTGCAGTGTGGTGGCAGCAGGAGGTGCAGGAGGGGCCTCAAAACCGCCGAAAGCATCCTGCCACGCTTTACTGAACTCACTAGCGCCACCTGTAGCCCCAGGACTCAGCAGATCCTGCAGGAATGCCAGTTCCCCTCGCTCTCCCTCCTCTTCTTTCCCTTCGACGGACTGGAAAGCCTCAGACAGAAGATCCCTGCCTACTCCAATAAAAAGAAGATAATGAGGCTTTTATACTGCAAAAACGGAATTGCTTTCTCAGCACTTTTGTCTTGTTTTCCAGCACAAATATCTCAACATTCTTAACACTATAAACCCTACTGTATCGTTTTTGATACACAAACAATACACAATAGGGCCTCTAAATGATCAACATGATCAAAACTTTGATAAATGCCTGTTGTACACAATTTACTTTATGCCTCAGGTGTGAACTGATTTTACTCATTTTTATAAAGTAAATGTAAGAGTGATTTTTATATTGTTTGTAATATTTCAAGATGAACACTAACTAGATTGAAGCAACTTAGGTTTACATGATTATACATATATCATTTTTTAGAAAAATCATGTTGTATCAATTAATCATATATGATAAATCAGGCTTTTGAGGCACGTTCATTGAATTGCATTATATGTTTATAAAATTTTTAGATATATTAAAATGCACCACAATAAAAACTTACATATATTAAAAAGCACCACAATAAAAAAAATTAAATTAAACTAAAACACTATTGGGAGAGTGACAAATGAAAGTAATATGCATTTTATACAAGTAGTCTGCTATACTGTAATAAAGATCGAAATAAGATACTGTTAACTTATTAATTTACATTACAAGCTCACATAATTGTATCTTTCTTTTGGCCATATAAATATTAGCAACTGCACAAAATTGCATATTTTTGTTTGGTCCTCTGAATTATACTGAGGTGTTTTTTTTTTTCCTTAATGCATATGAGCTCCATATTCTCCTATATTAAACTATATGACCCATAAAGGTCTGGTGTATCAAATATTATTAAATTTATTATATTATGCATAAAGGTTCAATAAACTGCTCAATTTCAAAAATATATTTTTCTGATTATGAATTTAAATGTCAGGCTTTACAGGGTTAAAAAAAGAAAACATTTATTTGAGGAAGTAAGATAATCTGTTTCGAATAAATGTTTCAAAAAATAAATATAACGTGTCTATATATATATATATATATATATATATATACACACACACTGTATACAAGTACATGTATCTTGGTTTTAGAGTGTTTAGATATTTGTACTGGAAGACAAGACAAAAATACGGAGGAAAAAAATCATGCAGCAAAAAAGATAAGAAGCTTAGGGAAAGCTTCAAGAAACATGGTCACAATTTAAACATAACAGCTTAAATATTAACAGAAATATTTTATACAAAATTAAATCTAAGTTAAATATGAAAAACAATCCTAGAATCCTCTAAGAGCGCATTGAAAGTCACAGACCACAAAAAGAATGGAAAAATAAAGCACCATGAAGAAAGTACAGTTTTTAGAAATGCTTTTACAAGAAAAGAAAGACCACTGTTGTGTTAATGGAGACAGGGTCAGAAACCCCAGAAGAGTGTAAAGGGCCATAAGCATGAAAAGTTTATGAATATTTCTTAAAGAACCTAAGACTTATAGATCAGGGTGTTAAAGCCCTTTCGAAGGAGGTTGATTTTAGAGAGTTAGAACAGGCCATAAGGGAGTCCAAGGCATTGAAGAGATGCCCAGTCAGGAGTTTATACCTATTTCAGGTCGTAAGCTGCTGTGTAACGCATCTTGCTTTTCCTCATATGAGGTGCCTATGTCCCACTGAATAGCAGGTGACATAGATGGCTGTAGGGTCGGGGTCAAGGTTGGAGTAAGAGAATGGACTGAGGCAGGGTCAGGGGTCATTAACAGAAGGTCGTCATCTGTGCTAGATCCACCAATGGGGCCTAACTGTTCATTCAAGGCCGCTGTACAGGAGCGGAGGTGAACAGGAGAAATACAAACAGACATACTGTAAATAAAAGCTGCTAAACACACTAGAAGTTGCACCGACTTAGGTATTGTACATGCGTGAAGTTGGCCCCCCACCCAACGCAAAACGTCGTCAAAATATGCTCAATCGTTTGTGCTCCATTTGTGCTGGTTTGTGCTGTAAAAAGTTTCGTTTGTGCTGCTTCGGTTTTTTAGATATTAAAATAATATTTTTAGGTCATTCTGAGGTCACTCAGCCCCCCCACATGATCAAAATTCACCCAAAATAGTCTCGTTTGTTTGTGCTTCGTTTGTGCTGGATTGTGCCGGTAAAATTTTTGTTTGTGCTGCGTCGGGTTTTAATATAACAAACTTTGAATTATAGATGATGACGTCACCAGCCCCCCGCACGCTCCAAATTCATCCAAAATAGTCTCGTTCGTTTGTGCTCCGTTTGTGCTGTTTTGTGCTGTAAAAATTTTTGTTTGAGCTGCTTTGGATTTTTAAATGTTAATCATTGAAGGTTAGGTCGATGACGTCACTCACCCTCCCACATGCTTCGAATTCATCCAAAATAGTCTCGTTCGTTTGTGCTCCGTTTGTGCTGGTTTGTGCTGTAAAATGTTTCGTTTTTTTAGATATTAAAATCTTTTTATGTAGGTCATCTGAGGTCACTCAGCCCCCCGACATGATCGAAATTCACCCAAAATAGCCTTGTTCGTTTGTGCTGGATTGTGCCGGTAAAAGATTCATTTGTGCTGCGTCTGTTTTTATAATATTAGACATTACATTATTATTGATGACATCACCAGCCCCCCACATGATCCAAATTCACCCAAAATAGCCTCGTTCGTTTGTGCTTCGTTTGTGCTGGATTGTGCCGGTAAAAGATTAATTTGTGCTGCGTCGGTTTTTATAATATTAGACATTACATAATTATGATCATGTGGGAGGGCTGAGTGACCTCAGAAAGACCTAAAAATATTATTTTAATATCTAAAAAACCGAAGCAGCACAAACAAAACTTTTTACAGCACAAACGGAGCACAAACGATTGAGCATATTTTGACGACGTTTTGCGTTCGGTGGGGGGCCAACTTCACGCAGGTCTATAACCGTTGATCATATCGCCCCATCCCTAGCAAGCATGAATGAGTATGAAATGGATAATGAAGATATGGAAGCGTTCGTTTCTCAAACACATCAGCTTCACAGGACACATATGGTCCTGTACATAAGTATGATACATGTGGGGAAAAAGGGACTATTTACATCCACAAGAATAATTCAATATAAATCAGAATATCACCATATGTATTAAGCAGATTAAAAACAGTATTCCAGTTTCTAGAAATCGCATACTGGCATATGTCAATATCAATCACAATCTGCCATAACTGAACATTCAAACAACAACTCTGGGTGATATTAGACACAGGCTGTTTCCAATGCATTACATTCTTGCGTCCCAAGAACCCACACACAAAACTTACCAGAGTCGAGACTGGCACACAAAGAACTGTCAGACCCTCTACTCTGTCCATCTACTGCACGATTAGAAACTGGGAAAAATAAAAAGAAAGAGCATCTAATAAGCATGAGCCTTTGAGTGTTTTCCCAAAATGTGCTTTAAAAGCTGAACATACCAGTTTCAGACGATTCTCCCAGCTCTTCATCTTCAAGCGAAACAAGACTGAAACATAAACATACAAACACAAAATTAAATTGATAGACACACTGATGCAGCATGGCTAAATGAATGCATAATGACATGCACAGTATCAAATAAGAATTACAAAGCACAACAAATTATCTTGAGTCACGGTGATATATCTAGGAAGCGGTGTTAGTCTACAGCATGTCTAACACAGATGGCAGATCATCTGCTACTGCCAAAACAGGAAATGACAGTGGAACTTTAAGCAGGATTGCCTGTTCACGAAGACAGCAGGGGTTTCTAACAGAATTACAAAGTTCCACTCACAGATCAGTAATCAGAGCCTTTAAAGAGGCCTCTCGCCTGCAGAGACCCAATCTGAGGGAACGGAGGGTTGCAAGAATGAGGAAAGACAGTGAATGAGAGATCTGACAATGAGAGCCAAGCGAGGTGCCGTCAAGGGGAAGACGTTTCGTTGTTGAAAAAGAAAACTGGGACTGCTAGATGTGTCTGTGTGAGATTCACTGACCATGTGATGTATACGGCACACAATGTAAGAATAGGACTCATGATTCATCAAATTAAATCAAATGCACAATTTAAAAAAAAAATCCTTGTTTGCAATTTACCCTTGTCGAGTAACCAACAAATGAATGGAAATGGTGCATTTCATGGACGAGAATCCATAAAATGCATTATAAGACTGTTTTCTAAGGCTGCACGGTGTATTAAGACATTTAAAAACCTGAATACTCGATTAATCGTCAAAATAATCAACCGATTACTCGATTACCAAAATCATCGTTAGTGACAGCCCTACTAAAGAACAAGCTGTAAATCAGCAAAATGGTTGGTTAATGACCAAAAACACTTCAAAATGGAACAAGACCATGTCTAACTGAGTTCTCACTTGTCTGAATTTGTCTTCTGGTCCTCGTCTTTGGTGTCCTCTACTGGGTGTGCAGAGGCAATCTGGTCCAGTGGGTCCCTCAGTTCCTGTGATGAGACATGAGGGCTTAAAAACACATCACAACAGTTTATTCTCTGACATTTGTGCATGGACACCCACTTTGAGGGTCGTGAACTGGTAGGGTACATATCCTTTGAAGGCCTCATGGATGCCAGACATCACATGTGCAGTCTTCTCCCAGTAGTGTAGAAGCGTTGTCTATGGAAAAACAATTCAAGACGAATAAATTCACAATATAAAAGTGAAACAGGTTAAACTAGAAAAAATGGGTGGAAAGAAATTAAGTATTACCTGGTAAGTGCATAACGAATGTGAAAGCATGTTGCAACGACTGGCTCCCAGCATGTCCACTTTCTGACAAACATCATTCTTCAGCTTATCGAAATGCACTTTTGTTCCTCTAACCTGGGCCTGAACCTGTTCACAAATACACACACAGATAGCAGAATATTTCAACCTCCACATTCAGTATATAAATGCAATCCCTCCCACACTCGCTTTGCATGGTCTGACCTTGCGAAATTTCTCCAGTTGTTTGTAAGTATCTGGGTCTAGTTCCTGCGAGACATCCTTCATCCAGAGCAGAGCTCCGCGATACTCGGTCCGGGCTTTCTCCATCCGGCTTACTGTCAGCAGGGTGTCGGCGATGGCTCTCCTCCGGAACGTCTCAACTTCTTGTTCAAATCGATGGAGAGGGGTACACAGAGCCAACCTGGGCATGACAGAGGACAACAGGACGGGTAAATGACTTAATCAATGTGTACAGATGAGTGTTACTGTTAAGTAGATGTGGCATGCAAGGATAGAGAAAAGTTACATCCAAGATTGTGGGTTTACTAATTTGTGTCTTTAGGTTGTAGAATATAGAAATGTTCTTTCCAAAGCTGCCAAAGTAACTTAATTAACCCTCTGATGGTTTTCCTTTATGAGTCACGTCCTGGGCCTTCCCGGTCAAAAGTGACCAGAGGCCTAAAAATTAAACTTCTTCCATCCCAGTAAAACCAATGCAATTTATTTTTGTTCTATAATATTTATTCTTTTTAATTTAGTATTTTGAGAAAATTTGATTGAATTTATTAATATTTATGCAATATTTATGGTCTATTTTTTCAATGGAAATATATATATATATATATATATATATATATATATATATATATATATATATATATTAATTATTAATGCAGTATTTTAGTTTAATATAGAGTCTAGGCCTTCAGAAAATTAACACCATCTGGTTACAGTATAGAGAAAAAGCGTAGAATAATAGTGTAACCACCAGATGGCATGTACAGCTCTCTATGGACTATTTTTTACGACTATTTTTTTTACGACTATTCACTTAGCATGCTCGGATCATGACCTCAATTTTTTTTTTTTGTATTCACATACCAAATGCCAAGTCACCAAGTATCATAATCTTCCGATGAAGCTATGATTTTTAATAATTCAAAACAGAAAATTATTCGGTCAGAAGTGACCGAGGACCATCAGAGGGTTAAATAATTCAAAATGAAACTGAAATGTATCACTAGTTTCTATGTCCCATTTAATAAATCAATATATTCAAAATTCACAAATTTGTATTAATTATACTCACCAATGCTGTATTTATTTGATAAAAATACAGTAAAACATATTCAATTAGAAAATTGTTATTTTAAATTGTAATAATATTTCACAAGATCAATACCATTTACAATTTTTTTTTAATATACAAGCTAAATTTTAGACACACGATCCTTCAGAAATCATTATAATATGCTGATTTGGGGCTCAAAAAATATTTCTTCTTATTATTATTATTATCAATGTTGAAAACAGTTGAGCAGCTTAATATTTTTGTGGAGACTCTGATTAATTTCAGAATTATTTGATGAATAGAGAGGTTTTAAGAACAGCATGTATTTGAAATAGAATTATTTAAACAGAACTATATACATGTATATGATACACAGTTTTGTGGGGGAAATAGCAGACACTTTATTATTTATTCATCTATGTTATTTGTGTTCATTCATATCATATTTCAAACAGCTAAATTAATGAAGAGAAACTATGCATTTTGCCTGATCGATTGTCTAATAAGGCTGGTTTCAGACTTCCCTGTTTGATCTCAAGATGTTGGATGGCTAGTTCATTAGTCAACTATCATGGCCCTTTCCCTATCTGCTGCATTAAATCATGATGTATGAATAAAAGAACTAACAAAATATCGTGAAACAGAGCCCAATTAATTATTTCAAGCCCTAATTTGTTCATATTTGTGGCTACCTTTGCTTGGCAGAACAGCAAAGGGCTTTACTGGTGGCGTCCATCATATTGCCTGCTTTCGTTTTATCATGCTCTGCCTGGAAGCGCAGGAACAATCCAAGCTCATTCTCCTCTTGAGAGAGATCTGAAGAGAGGAGGTCACAGGGGGCAAAAACAGGGTTATTATAACAACAATAACTAACAGTATTAGTAACAATATATGGCTTGATTGGATATGTTGAATGCTATCAATTACTAGAACCACAAAAACACATTCATAGAGCTTTTGACTCAACAGTAACGGCACACATGAATACTGAGAATATGTATGCCACTGCATGCAATGGCTTTGAAAACAAGCTGAACAAGACTCTTAGTGTCTGTGCAAACAAAAGAGGGTGGAAGATCATGTTCCTCACTCACGTGTGATTCTTTGCTGGTATTTCTCGATCACTTTTAGGAGTTCTGTGCAAGTGTTCTGGACTGAACGGAAAAACTGAAGGAAACAGACACACATTATCAATGACAAATGCATTTTAAAAGTTATTTATTTTAGTTGTTTTGTTACAAATTTTGCGTTTGTTGCTGCACACCATAAAATCTCTAAGCCTTTTCATTCTCTTCTGAATTTATATTCGCAGACAGAACATTTGGTCACCCACAATAACGTCCAAAAAAAAACCAGACAACACATTAGAACACAAAAAAATTGCCTTTCCAGTCTCGCTGTCATGGCAACAAAGGATGTTTTGTCCCTGACAGTCTGAGTGAGCAGGAAAATGTGTATACTTGTGCTCTACCTGAAAGAAGAAATCCACAGAAATTACACAAATGACTCATTATGGTTGAGCTGCCTTTGTTCGAGAGAGGGTTTCGAGAGCTTTGAGGAGTCAAACACAGAAATAGGACTCATTTCCAACATTTAATAAAAGATGAATATATTGGACTGTGGAAAAATCAGTTGAAAGTAACCACAACTAAAGTTCTAATCAAGCACACTACTGTTCATAAGTTTGTGGTCAGTCAGATTTTTTTTAAAGAAACAATAGTTTTATTCAGAAAAGATGAATTCAATTGATTAAAAGTTACAAATATTAGCAAATATTTTTAAATAAATTAAATAAATCAAAGAACGAAATCCTCTTCTTTCGAACATACTACACATCAAATTATCCAGATTTTTTTAAAATTCAGTTTTCACAAAAATATTAAGCAGAACTGATTTCAACAATGTTACTTTAGCACCAAATCAGCATATTAAAAAGATTTCTGAAGAAGGATCATTTGACACTGAAGACTGGATTAATGATGCTTAAAAAACAGCTTTTTAGATTTTCTAATATATTAAAAACAAAATGTATATTTATAATTTTTACTGTATTTTTGACTAAATAAATACAGCCTTAGTGAGTATAAGAAATGGCTTTCAAAAACATTTATAGACCCCGAATTTTTGAACGGTAGTGTAGGTGGTAATTTAGCACAAGTTGATATCATATTCAGAGTAAACTCATATTTTATTCTCTTCTAGGAAAGTGATCAAAATGATTGGTCTATTAGTGGGGTCATCTTTGTATTAGTGCAATATTTTCATGTGCATCAAATTAAATACGGCATCTACCCAGACTAATGTAGTTGTGACCCCTGCAGGTGAGGTCTGCATTCAGGTTACTGTTTAACTCTTGAGCTCAGGTCTGACAAACAGAACACCCTCAGGAATCATGGTTCTACAACAGGCTCTCCTAAACAAACACGGTTATTGAACTGTTTCCTATGTAAAATCCTGCCATTTCGCACCATAAGTGTGATCCATTGTTTTAAAGTTAAGAGGAAACGGAGCTTTGTGAGTAAACGGGATAAAAGACTATTCTTTTGGACATAATGGCAGCTGTGGTTTAAAGTAGAAAGAACATGGATACACCTGTTTATTAAGCAAGCAGCCGGGGGGTTTATGGTGGCCTCTCTGCTCCTCTCTCGCACACTGGCACAGCCACAAAACCATCTAATGACCAGTAAACCAGGATATTCTTAAGAGTAACAGCCCGAGGCAGGGCAAGATAAGACAAGCACAAATAAACACACGCACACACTTCCTTAAACTGTGAGTGGTCTACGGATTTTTATTAGGTCTTGATTAAAAGTAATCAGAGAGCTACTTTATTTTATAAAAGCTAACTATTAATCAGCAGTGTTGGGGAAAGTTACTTTTAAAAGTAATGTATTACAATATGCTCCCTGTTTGTTTCATCTGTTATTTCACAATGTTCTATTCTAGGTCCATATAGTTAAAGGGGCTATATGTAGGTTTGTACTTAAAAAAATCTTTAAAGCTACACTGTGTGATTTTTACCCCCATCTAGTGGTGAAAAGGTATATAACCATCCAGTGAATATTAGTTTCTGTTCCTCTCAATTCCGATTTCGTTTTAACTCCTACGGTGGCCAATGTAGTCCAAGATTAACATGGCTTCAGGTTCGACCTTGTCCATGAGTGTTAACTCTAACGTAAACGCGAAAGGCGAAGCTTGAATTCACGGGTATGTCCTTCTTTGGCTAATGTACTTTCAAGATGGAGGGGCAACATGGCAACCGACATTAGAACCCCTTACCCGTATGTATTTTCAATGGCATATTATACACTCATGAGAATACTTTATTACTTGAATGAAGTAAATATACATTAATGAGCACATATATTTTTGAAAGAACTAAGTGTTTTTAGCTAAGAATAAACTAAAAGAGTTACACAGTGTAGCTTTAAGATAGAGTCTTCATTTGTATTCATGAGCCTGCCATAATGTAATAGAAAGAATCCTAACCCTAACCGTCCACCACGGTTGCCTCTATCAGCCTGTAGGCTCAATTGCCTGTGGAGGAGTCGGGTCCGAATAGGCATGAAAATTCATAAAATGTGACATAATGCGCGTTCTCATCTACTTGGGTTTACATCCATACGACAGCCATTAGTAAGCAGTGGCAATCTCTAGTAGTAGTGTTTGAAATGGACTCATGCACCGGGAACGAGCATGAGACTGGCTGCAGTTTTTCTAACGGCCACTGGTGTCAGTAACGATAAGAAATTTCAGAACTTCCGCAATGCTCCTTTAAAGGAACCGCATGTAAGATTGTGGCCAAAACTGGTACTCCAATCACTTTCTAATTACTGTAGAGCGGTGTATACCCTCCCCCCTGACTCGAGGTTGCCAGATAAGCTGTAGGGTCAAGACATTTTTATCCGACACGCTTGTATCTGCTGTGGTAACTAGAGCAGAGCTGGCAACTCAGATGTTGCAACACTACTGACTTCGTACTTGGTAGATCGGTGGAGAGTGACGCATCAGGCCAAAACACAACATGACAACATCAACATCAGTTGAGGGCTGTAACTTCACTTTTTAAATGACAATATCCTGGCCGGACTACTGTTGTCAGTGATATGAGTATTTGAAATGAACATAATATCTTAATGTCTAGTGACATATCAGGGCCATTTTATGATTATTTGAAAAGAGAAAAAAGAGAAAAAAACACTTTCTCTGATAAGATATTATGTTCATTTCTCTGAACATAATATCTTAATGTCTAGTGACATATCAGGGCCATTTTATGATTATTTGAAAAGAGAAAAAAGAGAAAAAAACACTTTCTCTGATACAATTAAGTAAATAAATGGGTATCACTCTGGGTTTTATCACCGCTCATGAACAATTGCAGTGCTTTACAACTATAGGACAAGAAGAGCTAAATAAACTTATCATTGCATCTAAACCAATCTTTATCTTTGTCTTTCTCTCTAGATCATGTCCCAAAACCGTTAAAGATGGCAGTTATTAAGCCTCTCATTAAGAAACTACAATTAGATCCAAATAAATTAGCAAATTACAGACCCATTTCAAATCTTCCATTTATGTCTCCTCAATTGTGCTCCCTCTTGCAAAAAAAAAAAGATATATATAAAAAATTTCAGTCTTAATTCAGGCTCCACCAAAGCACAGAAACTTGGCTTACTTTGACTAGCTTCTGACCAAGGCTGTATCTCAACACTAGTTTTACTTGATCTTAGTGCTGCGTTCGACACTATAGATCATAAAATACTTTTAGATTCCTCTGCTTTTGTGAGGCTCACACACAATGAAAAAAATAATTTGCTTTCAAATGTTAAAATTAAGCATGAGTCATACAGTCATTGAAAGAAAAACCCAGCCCAGTGACGCTACAGTTTCGCTTATTGCTGACCAAGTCAGTTAGTGAGGTAATTTTCACTACATTTAAAAAGGTGCTCATACCTCTAATTTGGCATCAAGATCAGCGTCAGATGCCACCACATGCTCGTCTTCCTTCTTCCCGGTGGCCTTGATCAGAACCTGTTTGGTCTTCCAGAACTTCTTCTGCATGCGGGCCATGACCGAGCTGTCCTCCCCCAGAACTGCTCTGCCACTGAACATATCACTGGAGAACCTGAAAGAACGTGCAGGCGTATGATTTTAAATATAGAATCTAAGAAGAGGAGGGGTAACATTTAACGGATGAAATTAAGATACAAACCCATAGCTGTCCATCTTCTTAATGAACGTGGCTTAGAACTGCAAATGGGATAAAAAAACACTATATCATCCTGCTTTGAGTCACACAAACTAAACTACTCTTTAGAAGTTTGGGGTCGATTAGATTTTTTAAAAGAAATTCATATGTTTATTCAGCAAGAACACATTAAAGTGATTTACTGAAGAGTCAGAAATACATTTATAATGGTACAAATTAATGATGCTATTTTTTTTATTCAAAGAATCTTGAAAAAACTTATGACGATTTCCACAAAACTATTAAGCACCACGACTGTTTTCAACATGAATTGAAATGTTTCTTGAGCACCAAATTAGCATAATTTAATGATTTCTGAAGGATCATAGTAATGATGCTGATAAATCATCTGGGATCACAGGAATAAATAACATTTTAAAATAGAAAACAACGTTTTTTAACTGTAAAAAAAAAAATCACAATATCACTGGTTTTACTGTATTTTTGAGCAAATAAATTGAGCTTTGGGGAGCATAAGACACAAAAACATTACAAAATCATACCGGACCCAAACATTTAAAAGATGTATGCAAATGCAGTATGTTGCAAAAATACATTTTTTTAGAGTCTTTTCAGAAATCAATGGTGGCATTCAACAGACAGACACTGAGATTAATGGAGAAAATCAAGCATGAAACAATAAAAATTAACAAATTATTAAGTCGTTTCAATGTTCTAAATTAAGACTCACCGGACTATTTGAATGAATAACGTTAAATCTGAGCTTTGAGGATATTCAGAAATTTGCCTTTTGCAAAGAGCTATCTTTGTTCTTTCGAGGTAACAGCTGTTAGCTATCACAATGTCATGCCATGTTCTCACGGTCATAATTTCCCAAATTCAATAACACGTATAGCTTTTAAATAAAAGCAAACGTTTAATGCACGTCAAAATAAACTATAATAAGAACAAAACAACTGTCCTGACCTTCATTCAACACATGACTAAGCAATGTCACTTGTTTGTTTTGACAATTTTGTAAATAAATACAACATAAGTAGTATTTTACCCCTCCACAAAACAATACGTGATGTTAGTTATGTGAAATGTAGTATTTATGAGTCTGATCGCTGTTCTGATCGCACCTTCCTCCCCATCCAACTCATCATGGGTCTGGTTACACTGTTGCAAGCCGCCTGCTCGCTTTTATCACATTTGCTTGCATTTTTCACGTCTTTGGTTGTACACAACTGCTACTTTGTTTTAAGACGTATATTTAATAATGTGTCCGTGGTGTATACAGGATTATTTGCGAAGATAAACGTGTAAATATTGTAAAAAGGCAGAGTTACCGGATCCCAAACAAGATAAGGAGTCATCGAGCTCGCGCTGCGTTTTCCTATAATAACTTTAGCACGAATGTGACATGGCTACTTCAGTCGGCTGTTCGAACCTGACACTGTACGGGTCGTGATATTTTACAGTTTGCATTCGTCATATATGAGTGTATATAATTTAAGGAATTGTTATTAGGGCATCGCATTTCCTTACCCGCTGACGTTGCCGTGAGCAGCGATGGGAACGTTCACGCACGTCATTCCAGTGAGCTGGGAGACTACGAGAGCGCATGCGCACGATTGGAGAAAACATTCATACAGTTTTTATATATAAAATGAATATATTTTGAGTTTATTGGCCAAATAAAATGTAATGTACATAGCCGGCCCACAATACAATATACAGTAGGCTATTAGGAATCCTTTTGTGATTATAGTAGCTAGTGTACTTCTTTGGTAAATTGTTTTAAAAACAAATTTTCAGCAAAATGAGGCTACATGTATTGTACAATACTATGCTGAAAAAACCCACCTAGGATTAAATTATTTGCCTAAAATTAAATTATTTGCTGATGTTCCAGCTTGGTCATACTGGTCTGTCCATCTTTCTTTTCCAGCAGACCCAACAGTACACCCCAATGCAAATATTTTATGTAATAAAACACATTTCACTTATATTATGTTATATTATATTATATTATATTATAATTTATTATATTTAGGGCTGTCAAATGATTAATCACGATTAATCACATCCAAGATAAAAGTTTTTCTTTACATGATATATTTGGGTACACTGTGTATTATTATTTTGTATTTTTTATTATTATTTGTATTATTATTTGTATTATTTATAATTATATATATATATATATATATATATATATATATATATATATATATATAAATACACACACATGCATGTATATTTAAGAAAAAATATTATTTATTTATAAAATATTTATATTTATATATAATATAAATTATATCTAAATCTATATATAGTATACACATGAAAATATTTCTTAAATATATACAAGCATGTGTGTGTATATATATATAAATATATATATATGTGTATATATATATATATATATATATATATATATATATATATATATATATATATATATATATATATACATATGCACCCACATATATCATGTAAACAAAAACTTTTATTTTGGATACGATTAATCACAATTAATCATTTGACAGCCCTAATTATTATATTATATTATATTATATTCTTGAGTAAGTGACAGAATTTGGTAGTAGCCATTTATGCCCAAATGATGGCGCCACTTACACAGAGAAAACACTGATGGCGTTCATCTCCAAATTTTGTCCCAAGTATATCAGTAACCTGGGTACATAGGCTACAACTGAGTTTGTATAGCAGGCAATGAGAGAATAGAGAATAAATCTTTGGTATGCATTTCATTTTCAAAGTTTCAAGTTTCATTTTCAAAGTTTCAGGGTTCATAGATTGTAACTGAGATAGCCTATTGTGTGTGTTGTGTGCTAAAAACATTAAGAGTTGTTGCATAACACGATTCCAAAATAACTCAAACTGTAGTGCTGAGATATAAGTAAGTGTCAAAATATCAGGAAGCTGCGGTTTTGCCTGGTACACTCAGTCACACGCTATCAGAGTGAAAAAAAAAACGTGATCTTTAGTCACATACATACCCTTGCATTTTCTACACAATCTTCTCACACATATGCAGACCCATCCACACCCAGACATACCTTTGATGTACACACGTACTCATACACAGACGGGCATATGCCAACACCACACCCCAGCCTCAACCACAAATCTTTTACCTCAAGACCCTCTTCTTCAGCGATGTGGAGACAACAAAAGGCAGGTAGACGTACACACACAGTGATTCTGTGGAATCATCTAGTAAAAAGCACAAGCACAACTCAGCAGACAAACATCTGTCATTCTCTGAACATATATGTCAGACCTCAGAGACAACTGGGAGCGGAAACCTCTAAGTGTGTTTGTGTGTTTACTCTTGTCCATTCTTATCATTCAAGATTTTCATATTAGCTTCTAGCTGTTGGGGACAATGGATGACTTGGTCCTCTCTTAGTCTCCTCTCAACACTGAACTGGTGTTACCATGGTAATGTAATTACACTCGTTACTGGCAAAGGTTAAAGTCAGACCATTGTATACTGCATTGTAATCCCTTTCTATTGTGAGACAGAATGAACATGAACCAGGTGAATCTTATCAGTCAATTAGAGCCACTGATCCAGTCTTAAGCAGATTTAATACTAAATAGCTCCATTGTATTTTGGCAATTGCCAGACATCATTATAATAAACCTTGCATTGCATTAAGAGCATGATACACTGCAACGATTTCTGCAGGATGTGATAGAGAATACTGGAGAAATGACTGTTAAATATTTCAGCTTTGCTATCACAGGAATAAATTACATTTTATAATACATTAAAATAGAAAACAGCTCCTTTAAATTGAAAGGTAAATCCATTTTATTTAAATTTTGCTATCATTGTACTCTCATTTGTAAGCAGCTTTGGATAAAAGTGTCTGTTTAATGAATATACATGAATGTAAATGTGACCAAAATTAATCAAAGTTTTGTTTCCAGTCACAACGTTATTAAAGCTTCTGACGTTTTCAAGGGAGCGGCCCTTTCTATATCACTCAGATAGGAGTGGTTCATGATCAGTACACCTAACACTTGTCTGGAAAGATGGGAGGAGACACTTTATACGAGATCTACTAGACCAACTGTATGGCAAAAATGAGTTAAATGTCTGTTAAGGAAATTACCCCACCCCAACATACAAAATGTAGCAGTGTTGTTTGTGTGTGGCCTTTAAAGTGCGTTACGTTTAACAGTAAATGTTCTGGTCATTTAACATACAGCCCCCCCACCCCCATCCACACATATACACACAGAGCAGTGAATGTCCTTCCACAAAGGATGCAAATGACAGACAGGAGGGTTCCATATCAGTCCTCAGATCAGCCCATCTAATCCTCTCAAAGACCCGCAACACAATTCAGTCCCATTCACTGAGTCAGAGTCAGATTTCTTCCCAGACAGAGTTTGACCAAAAATGAATCTTGTCATCATTTATTCCCTCCAACTTTGCATGGCTTTCTTTCCTCGGCAGTATAAAAGAAGATACTTTGAATAATGTTTTAGTGTTTCTTGTCCATATTAGGAGAGAAAATAGGGTCCAGAACTTTGAAGCTCCAAAAAAGACATAAAGGTAAGGTAAAGTGTGAAATAATCCATATGAACAAGATGGTCTTCTTGATAAACAGATGAACATAAAAATTAAAGTCTTTATTATTCTAAAGCGAGCACACCAAATATGATGACCCAAACTTCAAATCTCATGACATTTGGTGATGGAACTTTTCTTGGAGCTTATTTTGGACCGCGTTGACTTTTATGGAAAAAATAGTCCAATTAAATATATCTTCCTTTCTTTTCAGCAGAAAAAAGTCAGAATGACAGAATCTTTCCATTGGTCCCTCCTTTTATTTAAAAAAAAACAAGGGTTACAGTGATTTGGGCCAATTCTTGGGTCAATTGTGGACAAACCCAACTCCCAACCCAAAACAGATGGGGATGCCCAACCATGGGTTGAAACAACCCAGTGTACACTTTAAAAAAATGCTGGGTTGTTTTAACCCAACTTTGGGTCAAACATGGACAAACCCAGCCGTTGGGTTAAATTTTTACATTACATTTTTAACCCAACATTTGGGTTTGTCCATATTTGACCCAAAATTGGGTTAAACAACCCAGCATTTTTTAGAGCGTAGATGTTAAAATAATGACTTTTTGAATAGTATAAAACATGGTGTGAAAAAAAAAATCACTCTTTTTGGCAAAAGCTACATCTCATCCGGTGTTAAAAAATGCTGGGTTGTTTTAAACTCAGTACAAACCCAAATGTTGGGTTAAAAATGAAATTTAAAAAGGTAGGTTTGCCCATATTTGACCCAAATTTGGGTTAAAACAACCCAGCATTTTTAGAGTGTGAGCTTAGCTTGTATATTGCACCCAGAATATTCATTTAAAACCAAAACAAACATTAATAAACATCTCACATTTTCTTTTCATCCTAATATGAATGAACATCAAACATACACAAGTAAGCTTAAAAATAATTTGACTGGTTGATGTCTCATTCATACTGTTTTTGCACTTCTTCTCACCTGGATAATTCAATGCAGGAGTGAATCGACTAGTCTTTGCTCAGTCAATGGCTTTTAATTAATAAGGGTCTGTCACCGACTCTGTTCTCCCATAATAGTCTTTTCAGCTGTCTCCATGACCAAACAAGCTGGGATGAAAGAGAGAGAGAAAAAGAGCATGGGCAGTGGGCCATTCAAACAGGTGTCTCCTCTTTCCTTAATACCACCTCTTCTTTGTCCCCCTCTCTCTGCTCACCTCTATGAATGGGTTTGGCCAAGCAGTGATTTGTTTTCTGTCGCCTTGAGGCTGGAACTTTAGTGGCCGACGTATAGACTTCAAGGCACCATCGAGCTGCATAGTAGATCTGCAAATAGACCTCAAATTTCTTGTGGGTTTCTTTTCTCTACTTCACACAACCGTCTGACAAGCAAAGAAGCTTTCAACTCAACATGCTCTTATCTGAATCTTTTCCTCTAAATTCATCTGTTTAAATCATAGTAGGCATACATACACATAAACACATGGCCTAATGACTCTCAGAAAGGCCAGAAATTCTTATCTGGAATCATCAGACCTATTGTATTCTTATCAGAGCCTCTCTGCCCTGTCCTGAGGGCTATTGTCATGCCCTATGGAGAAGGGAGGAAACCCTCTGTACTACCGACAGTTTGTATGTGTTCGTGTGGGTGATTTTTTCAACTCGACCTATTCACTTTTACACACACTGAGTGACTTAGTTTATATACTGAATTTGATGTTGTTTTGCATGCATTTTTTAGGAATATTGAAATCGCAAACTTTTTGAAAACGATAACATTATGATCTCACTCTTAGAAGAAAAGGTTCTATATAGAACCTTAAAAGGTTCTATCAGTGCTACGTATTTGGAACCCCTAAAAGGCTCTATACACTCTTAAAAAAAGGTTCCTCTGGGTTCTGGAACCCTGGGGTTCCATTCTTGGCCAATAGAACCTTTTACCAAAAAAAATGGTTCTATATAGAACCATTTTGGAGTTCCATATATGAAGTGGGGGATGGAACCATTTCTGGTTCTAAATACGAATTTGTGAAAACGGTGACGTATATAATGTGTTGAGTCTATAGGCGATTAGTGTTTCTTTACAAAGGGACATCGCCAACTACTGGTCTTGCAGGATAATACAGCATTTGTAATGGTTTTCGCAGATTCGTTTTGACAACGCTGTCGTATACGCGAACAACGCAAAGGAAAAATATTTACATTTTTTAACACACATAACACTGTAAAAAGTGTTTGTACTGGAAATAAGTGGTTGCCTTAAAATTTAAAGTTGACTGAACTGGAAAAAGTGAGTTAATACAATGATGGAGATTAATTTAATCATCAGAAACTCAAAATAATAAGTTATCTCAACTAAATAAATGATTTAAGTTGATTTGACAAAAGAAAAAAATGTTGTGATTACAAATCTTGAAAATGTTTTTTTTTTTTTTTTACAGAATGTTATTTCTGATTGTTCTCTGAATGTTCAAAACTTACAGATTTTAAAATAACATTAAAACATTTTTAGGGGTAATGCCAACGTTAAGGAAAGATAACTTTTTATCATTTTGCAAACATTTTGACAATGCTCCTTTTGAATGTTCAAGATGAACCATGTTAGAACTAAAACCTCTAGGAAAAGAAAAAAAAACGTAAAAAAAAATATTTTCAAGATTTGTTATCACAACATTTTTTCTTTTGTCAAATCAACTTAAATATTTTATTTAGTTGAGATAACTTATTATTTTGAGTTTCCTATGATTAAATTAATCTCCTTCCTTGTATTAACTCACCTTTTCCAGCTCAATCAACTTAAAATTTTTAAGGTAACCAGGTTACTTACTTTTTCAAGTTAAACCAACAATATTTTTTATGTACACTCTAAAAATTGCTGGGTTGTTTTAACCCAACTTTGGGTCAAATATCAACTAACCCATCCATTGGGTTAAATTTTATTAAATTTTTTAACCCAATGTTTGGGTTTGTCCATATTTGACCCAAAGTTGGCTTAAAACAACCCATCATGTTTAGAGTGTGCAAATATTGTTTTTGTGCTAACACTCTGAGAATGTTATTAAAGACCAGATTACTTTGAACAAACATTCAATAAAAGTTACTGCAAGAATGTTTGTTCATAACTTTGAGACGTTAGGAAAGTTCTTAGAATGTTCTTTGTTGGTTGGAAAATTGTGTAATCCAATATGAAAATGTATTTAAATATATATCATGCACAAACAACCTTACAATTAATTACACTATTTTATCCAAGTTCCTTTCTTTTGTTGTGAACCTTTAAGGACAGCTGTCTCCAAACCTCTTTCGTCATACCAACGGTCAACTTCCTTTTCATTGCACACAAAGGATGAGAAAATCTACATTCATGGATCTTTTGCTTTACTCACACGATCAAAAACAACAGCGAATGCATCGATTCCATCTTTCTGTCACACTTGATGCCTCTGCACCCTTGACACCTCTGTGGTATCTGCAGACATAAAAGACATCCAGTCTTACTGCTCTAGCTTTCTTTCATCGACCCACGTGCATTCGCACAACCACACAAGTACACACAAGAAAAACTAAATCTGATTTCTTAATGTTCCTGTGGAAAAACTGAGAGTTCAATCAAAAATATAAGTTCCATTAAAGCATGACCTAATTATGAAATAAGATTCCATGAGGTTAATTTACACCTCTGTTATACTATCATGAGGTGACTTGTGACCATGAGATAGAATATGTGTTTATAACAGAACTAATAAATGCAACAGATTTTGAAGGCACACACACACACACACATAGAGATCACCTTACAACTCTAGTGAAGCAGTTTTCTGGAAGCCATCTCTGTTGGCTGGGGGCATGGTGAAAACACATGTTCTCCTGAAGGAAAGCACACACACACATTGCCAAAGGGTTTTTTTTTGTCTTTGAGAACTGCCCTTCATTGCTCCCTAAAACAGCGATAGGTCTGACCTCTCATTTCAGCCAGGTGTCTATGTCTCTGTTCACTAACCAACATCTGTGACGGTTACAACCAAGTATTGAATGACTGCAATATTATAGTAGAGGGCAGTGGGTGTTCTCTTCCGAGAGGAGACTCTCTATGTGATCATTTGTCGTTTTGTTTTTAAATATGATGCCAAACAGTATGTAACCTCACACAGTACCATTTGAAATAGCTAAAGATCTTCAGAACATTAAAATGAACAAATTGAACACAAATCTTAAGTGTCCCATTTTCAGTTGTCCCCCTATAGAGACGTAAATATACATGAGTTAGTTAATTTTATTATGGGGTTTGGGTGTTTTGAACAAAGGGAGAACTGTACGATCTGTGATCACTCAGACTGTCTCTGTGATTTTATCTGATCATCAACATTAGCACCTTTTAAATGTGATAAAATGCCATTCAACTTATGCAAAACATAAACAGCTCAGGGCACTTAAGAGATTAACATACAGTGTGTATGTTTCCAAGCTCAAAAAGCCAATTCCTCCTAATTTTTCGGATTTAGTTTCACTTAGACCTAAATAAAAAGTGTTTGTGTGTAGCCTACTTTTCACAGCTCAGCGTCAGTATGAAAACACTTTCATATGTGTGTGTGAAGCCTCTGGTTGAATGACATTTAAAAGTGTTTTGAGTGTTGTAGTGAGAATGCCACTTAGGCCTAGGCTATACGTCATTATCACGATTTAACAGAAAGCCATTCATGTGCATAAAACACTTATAATAATGAAATATAATAACATAAACACGTATTGTACCGCTTTGTTTACCACGATTTGGAATTAGAAATGAACACACTTCTTGGAATAGGCAAAGGTAACTGTGTGAAGTTTTCTGCAGACACACAATTGAAACACCGATTTCCGTCACAGGACGTCGTTTTCTTCAATCATATGTACATTTTGAAACACGAAAACAGGAAAAGCGTGTTTGCGGAAGGCGCAGATGCTGCTACCTGTTCTCTGAGCGCGAGCGCAGACTCGAGCGCGCCGCGCGCGTGGTGCTGTGGATTGCGTGTGTGAGTGGGCGGAGTTTGCGCGCACGAGTGGGGTATTTAAATCACCAGAGCTCCACAGACGTTTACAAAGTCGCTGTAGAATATCTGGAGACTGACAGCACCGGAGGAGTGTTTTAAAGATGGCATACTACGAAGTAAGCCAACAGTTAGTCTACTCAAAAAACTTGATTGCATTTAAATTAGGTTACTTTATAAGAAAAAAAATGTTTTAACTTTGTCTGTTTACCTTTTTTGCAGCACATCGTCTTTGAAGATGATTTATCAGCTGATAACAACTCCGAGTTCGGCTCGGGGGACATTGGGGCCAATTTTGAGGTCCCGTGCGATGTGGAGGTCAGTCACGAGTTCCAGAGGATCTTTCTTCCAACCGTGTACGGAATCATATTTATTTTGGGTCTTGTCGGAAACGGACTGGTTGTTCTGGTAATGGGCTGCCAGAAGAAATCCAGAACCATGACAGACAAGTACCGCCTGCACCTTTCAGTGGCGGACCTTCTGTTTGTGCTCACCCTGCCGTTCTGGGCCGTGGACGCGGCCAAAGACTGGTATTTTGGAGGGTTCATGTGCGTGGCCGTCCATATGATTTACACGGTGAACTTATACAGCAGCGTCCTCATCCTCGCCTTCATCAGTCTAGACCGGTACCTCGCCGTGGTGCGCGCAACGAACAGCCAAGGTCCGAGGAAACTTCTAGCCAGTCGCATCATTTACGTGGGCGTGTGGCTCCCCGCCGCGCTCCTCACCATCCCCGACCTGGTGTTCGCCAAAGCGGAGACCAGCGCTATACGCACCTTCTGCGAGCGCATTTACCCTCAGGACTCTTTCCTCACTTGGTTGGTCACTTTTCGCTTCCAGCACATCCTGGTGGGCTTCGTGCTCCCCGGGATCGTGATTCTCGTCTGCTACTGCATCATCATCTCCAAGCTGTCGCGCGGCTCGAAGGGCACGCAGAAGCGCAAGGCGCTCAAGACCACCGTGGTTCTGATCGTGTGCTTTTTCGTCTGCTGGTTGCCTTATTGCGGGGGAATCCTGCTGGACACGCTGGTGATGCTAGAGGTGATTCCTCACACCTGTGAGCTCGAGCAGGGTTTACAGAAGTGGATCTTCGTGACAGAGGCTCTCGCGTACTTTCATTGCTGCCTCAACCCCATCCTATACGCGTTTCTGGGCGTGAAGTTCAAGAAGTCCGCCCGCAGCGCTTTATCTCCTAGCCGAGGGTCCAGTTTGAAAATTCTGCCGAAGAAGAGAACAGGGATGTCATCTGTATCCACAGAATCCGAGTCTTCTAGCTTTCACTCTAGTTAACAAAAGCGCACACGCACCTTGGACTGCGAATACGCTTCCAAATGAAAATGACTTGCCAATGTGTGCTTTGTGTAAGGAAAAAAAATATCGAAAACAGGCTGAGCCTGATTGAAAAGTTGATAGAATGTAAATATGTATGTCAGTATGTATGTCATACTGCATTGCTTCCAGTATTACTGTAAAATATCTCTTCATATAGGGAGAAGAGGCATTGTGAACATTCAAATGTGCTGATATAGTGAGCAAGATGTTTACTGTACATATGTATATAGATTTTTTTTTTACTGGCTCCTTTCTGCACTTATGTAGACCATTGCATTTATTTATTACATGATAAACCAGAGACGTTCCAGATTAAAAGAGCTGCTTTGGCTATTTGAAGTCTTGCAATAAATTTTTCAGAACTCAAATTATTGTGTCGGCTGTTTGTGTGTGTGTTTTTACCACTTCTATAGTAACTCTTTTCTGGGGCATGATACTGGAGTTTCCCTGCAATGCCCTGTATTGTTTATAGTTTCATTCTGTACAGAGACACGTGCATGTAGTGGAAAGCACTGTTGCATCAGCACTAACTTCTTCAAAGTAGTTTTAGCAGAAGCTATTCAAGCATGTCAAGGACAGCAATTACAGGTCCCCCAGTCTATAAATTTGACGTTGATGGGGATACCCTGTGTAAACTCATTCAGGTCTGACCAGATACACTGAGCACCCATCGGTGGAATCCCCAACATGATGCGGGATCCATTCAACCATAAACAGACACGTGAAATATCTTAAATGCAAATTATGACATATTGCATTGCAGTTTTGGTTAACTTTCCAAATTTTTTATTTAATTATCATTGTGTTTTCTGTTATTTACCCCAAATGTCCTTTTTGCTCAAAGGGATTCTGTTTATTCAGGTGGTACCATAACAAAAGCATGTTGCCATGTCCCTGACACTTGGCAGTTACAAACATACCCTGTATGAGTCATAAAACCTCATTTTGCATGGTGTGATTATGAGAAAACTGATTCAGTGCGGTTTCATACAGAAGTTTAGGTAAAAACCCACTATTCTTGTTTGAAGGATCATGCTCGTAATCAACAGAAAGAATTCAACAGTACCTGATGATTTTGATTTTTCTCAGAACTAACTTGACTTTTTGCAGTGATGTGAAAGTGATTCTTAGATGAAGTCAGTTCCCCTCAAGTTTAAACGTGGCGTTCTAACAAAGCAACAGGTGTAGTTCATCGCATATGGACAAAATTATACAACCAAGAAGTGTAATGAGCATTCTTGTTGTTAAAACAGTAGAGCATGGCCATGCATCCATAAATATAATATTTGAAAAGTTCAGATGCAAAAGCCTCTAAGTGCCATTTGAAATTTTCTTCTAAAATGATCATTTTTATCAAGCTTTCAAGTTCAGTAATTTCACTTGAATGACAATTAATAGGTAATCTTCATTGCAATTTAAGTGAAATTACAGAAAATTTCAAATGGCACTTAGAGGCTTTTGCATCTGAACTCTTCATTTATATATTGTTAAATTGTTTACAATCCCCTACACACACCCACACACACAGACGGACAGATAGACAGATGGACAGACAGACAGATAAAATGCTGGGTTGCTGTAACACAGTTTCATCCCAAGACGTCATATAATTGACGTTTTGGGACGTCTTTTGACCATACGTCAATATTCGCCTTTTTAGGGCCCCCTTAAACGTCGGTAGATGAGGTTATGGGATCCTAACCCTACCCCAGACCTAAACCTAACCCTAAACCTAACCCGTCACCTAACTGACGTTAAAGGTAAAGCGTCAGTTGTATGACGGCCCGGGATCGCCATCTACCGACGTTTAAGGGGGCCCTAAAAAGGCGGATATTGACGTATGGTCAAAAGACGTCCCAAGACGTCAGTTATATGACTTTTTGGGATGAATTTGGGTCAAATATGGACAAATACAAATGTTGGGTTAAAAATGTAATTAAAAAATGTACCGTTGAAAGTAAAAATTGAAGTTGGGTTAACATTTTAAATGACATTTTTAACCCAACATTTGGGTTTGTCCATATTTGACCCAAATTTGGGTTGAAATTTATGAATTTATGCATTTATTAGAGTTTAGTTAGATAGATAGATAGATAGATAGATAGATAGATAGATAGATAGATAGATAGATAGATAGATAGATAGATAGATAGATAGATAGATAGATAGATAGATAGATAGATAGATAGATAGATAGATAGATAGATAGATAGATAGATAGATGACATTTTTAACCCAACATTTGGGTTTGTCCATATTTGACCCAAATTTGGGTTGAAACAACCCAGCATTTTTTAGAGTGTATATATAACCAATGATAAAATTGTAAGGTTGTAAGGAACACTTTCAGAAAAAAATGGTACAAAAGCCGTAACTGGGACAGTACCCTTTAAAAGGCTTCTATGGGTATAGGCAACTAACATATACCATTTTGGTACCAATATGTACCTTTGAGGTACAAATATTCACTCTTTGGGTACAAAAGGTGTATCATTTGAAAGGGTACCACCCGAGTGACAGCTTTTGTAACTTTTTTCTGACAGTGAAGGGAGTTATTCAGTTAGTCGGAGTGACTACTGTGGATGAACTGTAATATATAATATGTGTTCTGTTGATTCACTGAAGGATTTTCAGATTAGTTGGTATGGTCTCATGATGCTAGTGACTGGGGATCAGCCGCTCATCTGTGTGCAGACTGTGCACTCTTCTTGTAGAATCAACAAAGAACAACAAAATGCAAGTAAAAGCAGTGCGTATACATTATATTACATACGGCTGCATTCAATGGCACTAGAAAACACTATATAGCTATACTCTAATATGATGCTAGATGCTCTAAACCCTTTTTATGGAGTTAACGTCTCCGGCCTTCATTTATTACTGGTAATCCATGACAGTAGCATTCAGTTCAAATGGGGCGAGGATGAACCACAATAAAACCCTGGGAGGTCTTTACAGAGGGAGAAAGTATTACAGCAATGCACAGCAGTGTAAAGCCATAGGAAACAAGAGCCGGTGACCTCTGCATTGCAAAAGCTGCTAACCAGGACACCATGTTAAGAGGTGGAAATGCGTGAGAGTTGACCCATTGAGAAGCAAAATCCATGTGTAAGGACAATACAAACTAACACCAGTGACCGGACGGCCCGTCGAGTCACAGTAATGGGCTCTAATGTAGAGTGTGAAAGATTTGCATGTCTGAGAGTGCTAAGTGCTCCATCAGGCCTCTGTTGCCCCGGGGGGGCTGTAAGACAGGAGAGTGGTCAGTGAACATTCCTTAAGAGCTGGTCATTTATTTTGCTGTTAAACTCCCTTGTTCACCCTGTCAATCTGAATCGATCTCACTCTGTGTAGATGTGTGTCCATCGGCACACTTATCCAGTCATCTGCCAGTTTAAAATCTCCTAAATCTTGCTCAATCACATAATAAAAAGAATGGTTCACCTACAAATAGAAATTCTGGGAAAGCATTTTCTCATCCTCGAGTAATTCCAAAACCTCACCTTTGTTTGGGAGAGATTCTGTATAATTGCACTAAAACGTTTCTGTGCAATTAAAAAGAATGACACAAAAGCACCATTTCATTACTAGTCCATATGATTCATGTCTGTAAAAATAGAGGCCAAATGTTACGGTAATATGAAGGAATGTTCAATATCGGATTTTACACAGGTGTTTTCCCCATATTTTGTGTTAACAAACTTAACGGATAAAGTCCTGGCAGAAAATTACTAGTACCTTTTCATGTTTTTCTATGTATTTTTTCTTACAGTATGTATTCCAAATCTTCTCAAACCATTCTATAGCTTTGTAAAAGGAACAGGCTAGTATTTAAGTTTTGTAACACTTTGTTGTCCTTGTTATATGTAATACTATAGTAATAACTATAGATTATTTATTATTACATGAAACTAACCCTAAACCAAACCCTAATCCTGACCATAATATTACTCAGTACTTAAATCTATAATTACAGTGCAACAAAGGCACATTATAAAGTGTAAAATGTAAATAATTCACTGACATCCACCCGTGGCACGTTCATCAGAACATTAGCAATATCTGATTCATGAACTAATTATTTTCTTGAGTCAGAATCATTAAACTCAATGAGCAAATGATCCAATTACAGCGGTTTTATAGTTAAAGGGATACTCCACTTTTTTCTGGAAATAGGCTCATTTTACCACTCCCCCAGAGTTAAACAGTTGGGTTTTACCGTTTTCGAATGTATTCAGCCGATTTTTTCTCATTGACTTCCATAGTAGGAAAAAAATATATTATGGAAGTCAATGAGACCAGAAGCTGTCTGGTTACTGATATTCTTCTAAATATCAGAAAATCGGCTGAATGGATTTGAAGACGGTAAAACTCAACTGTTTAACTCTGGGGGAGTGGTAAAATGAGCCTATTTACAAAAAAAGTGGAGTATCCCTTTAATCTGAGAGGAAAATTTTCTGTGAATAACAACTAGGATTTTCGTCTGCTGTCTGACAATTATGACTTCATAAAATATAAAATGCAAAATCCTATTTGAAGCATAAAAGTGCACCATTCATTGAAATAGCATGGAAAAGAGCAGCCAGTGCATTCTTCAAAATTTCTTCTTTCAAAATGTACGTGCTTCGAAAAGACACGAGGAGGAGTAAATGATGATAGAATTTCGATTGAATCTTTAAGCTACCTAAATGTATACCAAATAGTGATCATCATAATAAATAATAAATATGAAAAAAAAATAATCCTGGATTCCAAATCTCCTGAAACCACACAAATCTGCATGAGGAACAATGCTTTTAATAAAAAGTTATTATTCACTGACACCCAGCTCTCCTTGGCACGTTTAAGAGATCAGTATAGCAATGTGCGATTTGTAAATAATTTTCCAGAGTCAGACTCTTTTCAACATAGTGTCGGCCCAGATCCGGCCCACATCTAGTAAACGTGATACTATGTTGCTGCCTGAGTTAAAACAAATCTGTTCACAGTGGTCTGGTTCACAAACCTGAGTGATTTTTCCAATAATCTGACATGATTTGCTTCTCTTTTTCAGTTCACTCGACATAAAAAAGAGAAGCGCGTTCTTTTTTTGTGTTCTGCAGAAGAAAGAATCTCATACAGATTCTTTATGAGGGTGAGTAAACAATAAAAAAAAAAATCATTTTATGACGAATTCCTTTAATTCTGTGTAAAATTGCCCCAAAAAACTCACACTGGGCCTCGTTCCACAGCTCTGCATGTGTTTTTCCACTTACAAGCAGGGTGAGGGTTAGAGGGTAAAGCTATTGACATCCATAGTGCAGGAAGGAGATCATGTCTGGGATCATTAGTGGCCACTCACAGTTCCTGCAAGATTGACCCTAGCGGGGCAAAGAGACACTTTACGACCCCACTGACCCCCAAAACCTCAGCATGTTTACCCAAAAGGACTGGAGCCACAGAGGTCAGTAAAACCAAGATCATTTACAAATGAATCACAGTTCCAGGGGGCTTGAACAATGGCCAAACAAATGCTACTGTACCAGTAAGCCGTTTAACACATGTCGGACAATTATCGCGGACTGAAGCAGCTTACATACACCGATTCCCACACACTGTCATTATGTACACCTATGATATTATACCCTCCTATTATACACATAAACTTCAGTCACATATCACAACACTCGCCACCCAAGAGCCTGTTGTGTGATAAACGGATAAATGTGTGTGTTATTCTAGGGGAAGTGGCTGTTTGGAAGAGAGTTTCCTGCTGAAAACCCACAGGGACTTCAGCTCCCGCTGTGAAAATGCTTACAGGGTCTGACTACAACCCATTTCACATTTTTTTTTTCACTTTGAACAACAATGCCACATTTCAGCAGGTTATACGGACAACAGCTGATATATGACGGAGTTAGAAGTCAATAGACATGTCTCTTTAACCTGCATATATTGATATTTTGATGAATATTTATGCGTGAAAATGAAATGAAAAGTGATGTCCAGAGGAGATTTGTTTAGGGATTTAGGGACAATATTGATGGTTTAACTTAAAAAAGTAAGTAACCTGGTTGCCTTAAAATTTTAAGTTCATTGAACTGGAAAAAGTGAGTTAATGAAGGAGAATGATTTAATCATCAGAAACTCAAAATTATATGTTATCTGAACTAAATAAATTATTTAAGTTGATTTGACAAAATAAAAAAATGTTGTGATTACTACACTGTAAAAAATATTGTTGGTTTAACTTAAAAAAGGAAGTAACTTGGGTTGCCTTAAAATTTTAAGTTGATTGAAGTGGAAAAAGTGAGTTAATACAATGAAGGAGATTAATTTAATCATCAGAAACTCAAAATAATAAGTTATCTCAACTAAATAAATTATTATAAAGTTGATTTGACAAAAGAAAATTGATAATTGAAAAGAAAATTTTTATGATAACAAATCTTGAAAATATTTTTACAGTGTACAAGTTTGATTACACCATCAAAATGTGAGAGAAATATTTTCAAGATTTGTTGTCAACAATTTTTATTTTGTCAAATCAACTTGAATAATTTATTTAGTTCAGATAACTTATTATTTTGAGTTTCTGATCATTAAATCAATCTCCTTCATTGTATTAACTCACTTTTTCCAGTTCAATCAACTTAAAATTTTAAGGCAACAAGGTTACTTGCTTTTTTAAGTTAAACCAACAATATTTTTTTACAGTGTGAGGGAAGAAAAGCCAGTAAACTTGTTCAAAGTATGAGACAAAATAATTTATCCCCAAAAAAGAAGTAAACTAAAGCAAAAATATATGCATAATATAATAAAAAGCTCACAGGAATAAACACGTTCACTACAACATAATCAGTTATTAATATTTCACAAGTTCTTTCTTGTTTTTGCATGTGTTTTTTTTTTTTTTGTATGACAGCCATGCAAAGAATTATGTTTAGTTGCATTATCAAAATCTTATATGTATAAGAGGGGTTGATAAATAAAAAGGTTAATAAAAACGAGAAGTCAAATAATAACTTAAAAATATGTATATAGCCTATATATATTTTTTCATAATGTGATTTATATTAGCCTGTGGCAAATGAGCTGACGGACACAGTTTTGTTGTAACATGTATACGTATGGCTGCCAGGTAACATATATCTTGTTTGGTGATGACTAATTATGACATTTGCACCATAGACGTGAGTCAGTCATATAATAATAAAAATACATGAATAGCTGGCATCGTCTAATGTAAAACGGCAACAAAAAAAAACAAAAAACATGTTGACTGTTTCGAGAGAAACGGCGTTATCTTCCAGAAAAGCAGTCACACCCTCCTCATTTGTGTTGGCGTCAGATCAGTTAGCAAATATCCGTTTCTTTGCACTGGAATGCTGATGATTGGCTTTGATTATCTTGTGTTTTTGTCGAGGATGAAAACCCGAAAGTTGGCTTTGTTCTTTAAAAGCATCTTTAGCATTTATGCCAGGACTGAATTCTATTTTGTCTTCATGCCCTAAACCTCTATTCGTCACCGAACATGAGCCCCTCGACTCTCACCCGGGGCTATACGCTTGGAAATATGATCTTGGGGGAAGTGTGTTTTGAGGGAGGGCAGCTGCCCCTTTTAAAGGCTGTAGATGAATGATGGGATTAGATGTGTTATATGTGGATGTGCATGTGTGTTTGTGTATGTTCAAGTTTAAGACCTGTGACTTATTTCATTACATGTGATAAGCTCGACCTATTAAGGAGACTTCCATTTATCCTGTTTAATATCCAATACAGCACCTCTAATGAATTCATCAGAAGTGATTTTGTAATTCTAATGTCATTTAATCTAAATTCTCACCCTTCATTCCTTTAAGAAATATGATATGCTTCAAAAAGGATTTGGTCAAGTGATTAGCGGAAAGAGGAGCTCATATCAAAGTGAGTGGGTCGGCATTCACTTAACACACACGCGGACACGCATAGACATACACGTGCACAGCACACACACACTGTACTGACAGACGGGCAGGTGCTTGGGCACCTGTTTGTACAAAAAAGTGGGCTCACTTACATTATTTCTCCACCTGCAGTCCTTCTATAGTTTTCCCTTGTGGGAATACCCAAAATACACACACACTTCCTCATTTGGGCCTACACACATCTCACTTTTGGCCCATAACATTATATTTCACCTCTGCATAACAGAAACAAGCAAACAGATAGTTCACATGTATTGGGTCTGTGAAGTCAAGTTAAAGGATAATTTATTGTCAGTTCGTAACACGTAAGAGAGAAATGGCAATAAAACTATGACTGCAGTGAGATCATCCACTATAAACTAATGTACATGCTAACCCTTATACTTATCTCACATAATTCAGGCCATCGCATGTTTTCTCAGGCGTTGTGTGACAAGCATGACCAAGCAATCAGAAACATATTCAGATGATAAACAGTCCCCAAACTGAACGTTTTGGTCTTCAGGAATGGGTAATTTTGGCCCTGTGGACTTAGAAATAAAAAAAAAACATATATATATATATATATATATATATATATATATATATATATATATGAAAATGAGACTTTTCACACTCTAAGTAGTTTATTTTATTGGTCTATTTTCAATTCAGAGGAATTAAGAGTCAAATTCTCTGAGAGTAATGAAAATTCCTACCAGTTTTGCATTCTGTTTAACGGCAAAGGACATTTTAAACTTTTCCGGAAGTTTTCTTGCTAAGGTTATCGAAATAATTATACAGATTAAATAATATTGTTTTATGAAAAGTTTATTCTTTTGCGTTTTTCACGTAAGATGGCAACGCTGTATTATTCATGCCAGACCAGTAGTTGGCGATGTCACTTTGTAAAGAAACACTACGTGCCTTTAAAGTTACGGTGTCAATCTGTAAAATGTGAAAAAATAACAAGTTTTGGTTGTGTGCTTTTGTCACAATTATTTAATGTTATAGATTTTTATTTCAGTTTTAGTTTTAGTTATATTACTACATTAAGTTAAACGAAATGAAAATGAGAAATGTTGCCTTGGCAACTGGCTTCAATTTTTATATTTTTAGGTCAAACCGTTCATATCGCATTTTCGCATTTTAGCACTCCCAGTTTCCTCGCTCTAAAGTCTATGGGATTTTTGAATGGGTTTTTGCTAAATCACCTGAAATAAGGTCTGTGGTTAACAAAGCCTCTAAATATTTTCACGTATTGATCTATGACATAATAAAACACACAGTTATAACCTGCTAGTGTTTTTTTAAACTTTATTGTGTCTGCTTGTGTTTTTTAAACTTTATATATTTTATATTTATATATATAAATTTTGGATTGACTTGTAAAAATTATCTCGATAGACAAAACGTGTAAGGGTCACAACTCTTTGTTAAACACAGATCTTATATTTTGCGATTTTCCAAAAGTCTATGGGGAAAATGCATAGCTTTTCGATCGAGGGAACCCATGCGCCGCTAACTTCCGAGTTGTCCTACGAAGTGACGTCATCACTTCGGCACTCTATACATGCGTATGAAGTCACCGTTTTCACAAATTCGCATTTTTGTACTTTACATAGAAAACGATAAAAGTATCGCTTTCAAAAGTTTGCGTTTTCAAGTCGGCATCGTTGTGTTACTGAACGGCCGAAACGCATAAAAAGTTTTTCGTTTTTTATTTGAAAATGGTGTCGTGTAAAAGGCCCCTAAGAGTCGGGCAATCCATAAATAATAATAATAAAAAAATACAATCCATTTTTAAAGATGAAAACTAGCCACAAAAAAGAGTTTACATTTATATTTAACAATAAAACTCAATAATCCCCTGGGTCATAACAGTGCCGAAGTTAAAACGAATCATCCGTACATAATAAATCTCAAACAAGCGTCAATTTCCAAGTTTGGAACAAGAACCAGGCAGGACAAACCATGACATACGTCGAAAAACATTTTAGCTCATCACAGGGTTCAAAGTTCACTGGACCATAACGAAACATGTCGTAAAGATCCAACATCAAAGCACGTATAAAATGAATGAAATTTAAATAGTGAAATCGGACAAAGCAACCGCTCTTGAGAGCATTCACATGATGGTCGTTAACCTTGCACCTTTAGTGCTTCCCATTGGTGCATTTATCTCAGACACTGTGTCTAATTGGTCTGATGTGAGAAAACCTCCAACTTGTAGGCTAACTCACACAAATCCAATTCATGCTTATAATTTGACCTACCCTGGGAGGCTAAGATAAAGCCTGAGAGCGCACACATGTCAACAAAATGAAAGACAAACCACGCGGTCACTTGAACTCCTCACACTACTTCGTGTGAGACATAAATCATCTCAGCAGCTCTTTCTCATAAACAGCCAAGCTTTGACAGAATCAAAAGCGAAATCATGTTTATATGAGCAACCCCCAATTTCCCCTTTCGTCAGTGTAACACAATGGTTTTGCGGGCAAAGCTTCAGAGGAATCGGGGCACTGAGATGTTGAGTGAAGGTCTGAACTGTTTTCCCACTGCTTCAGAAAAGACTTCCTATCAGGAAGAGGGAGAAATAGAACCTGGAAGTTTACTCAGAGATTTTTTTTGCGGCTTGTTTTTTGGCGATTTCCTGTTTCGGTCCGGCCTCAGCTGAGCCGCAAGAGTAGGGCGAGGAAGAGAGGGCTTAGGCGAAGAAAGAGAAGAAGGAAGGATAGTGGCATAGTAAACGGAGGAGAGGGTTGAAAGATGGAGGCTTCCCCCCTCCTCCTTCTCCACAGACCCCCAAACCCAGCTGTCTAAATGGAAAGGTGGCACGACAAGGAGGGAGGAGGAGGTTACAGTTGGAGGATGCTTATTGTTTTGTGATTCCTGTGTTTAGGGTTCGGTTTGTGTCCCTCAGACAAAGGCCCATTCTACTGGAAGGGATATCAGCAAGTCATTGTGTTTACAGGTTTACAAGCGCGCAAAAACAAGTAAGCTAGACAAATTGGAGTGGCACGTCCAACATTGCACTTATGCATTGGGTTAAGATAATTGTTTATCATACCATATTCTCCAAAAACTCCAGAAATCGTATGAAAAAGCTTCATATATTCCATTAGTTGTTTAGTTGGACTCATGCATAAAACATTAGAATGAATATTTGTGTAAAGCATCTCACTTTCAAATATGAAACCACATGCTCCGAAACACATGTAAATGTCATGTGCAAAACATTCTTTTAGGCAAATTGAAAACACTGCCATAATAATATAGTAACATAATTAATTAACCAATTAGTGAATGTGAAATAAATTACAAATTTTGGTTGTGTGCTTTTGTCACAGTTATTTAATGTTATAGATTTTTAGTTCAGTTTTAGTTTTAGTTATTTTAGTACTTTAAGTTAAACTAAATGAAAATGAGAAATGTTGCCTTGGCAACTGGCTAAAATTAAATTAAGTTTAAAGGGATAGTTCACTTCAAAATTAATTTTTGGTATGTTTTAGCTTACCTCAAGGGCATCCAAGTTGTAAGTGGCTTTGTTTCTGCCGTAGTTTTAAATTTTTATATTTTTAGGTCAAACCGTTCTTTACTCGTAACATCAAAAAGTAATCTAATTATCTAACGCATATTACTTGTAATTAATAACTTTACTTGTAACGTCAAAAAAGTAATCTGATTACATAGGGAATGTAACACATTACTTTACTTGTAACACCAAAAAAGTAATCTGATAAATCTGATATGCATAATCTGAAAATATCTTTGCAAAATGTGTAAAAAAAAAAGCCAACAAAAAAATTCTAATCTTTTTCATGCCCAAAGAGATCAATAAAAACATATAAGGTAAAAAAATCCTGACTGAGGTTATCATAATTCATGCATGAAAAGGTTAACTGACAAAAGCACAAAGAAAACGAGTTCCAGCATTCACTGACCAACTTAATGTTATGCCTGTTCTGTGTTTTAGTTTGTTTTGGACTTTGAATTGGTTTTCCATCCTTTACAGTTCACTTTCCTTTGTCCTCGTTCATCTGTTGCATCGGTTTTTGATTTGCCCTCCTGTGTCCCACCTGTCTTGTTAATTATCTTCATATATAGCCCCTCATTTTCAGTTGTTTCAGGGGCATGTTTACCTCTGTATCACATCACCTTTCCTTTTAATTACACTTTTACTAATATGATACTAATTGTTGCAGTTTTGCAAGTGGAATATTTACCCAATCTCGCCTAATACAAGACAGCTGCTCAACGGTCCACGATTGTCTTTGTCTTGATTCTCCTATTCATGATGGACCATACATTTTCAATAGGAGACAGATGTGGACAGCAGGTGTAGAGTACGAAATCACTCTCTAAAACGTGCAGAACTAGGTCTGGCATTGTCTTGCTCTAGTAACCATGGACTTCCCCAAGCAAATGTCATCTTTATGGCAGTATATGTAGTACCATGATGGTTCCTCATGCAATGCCATCTGAAGACTAAAAGGTCATGCAAATTAAAACGGTCTGAACTTTTAAATCTCCCTGAATTTTTTCATAATATTATGTGGTAGACGGTGAAAGACCTAGGCCTACATTCTTTGCAATCTTGCTCTGAGAAAGTGATTTTCGAATTGTTTGACAATTCTCTCATGAAATTTGGCACAAAGTTATTGTGGACTGTTTTAAAACTATTTGGAATTGGAAATTCACTTTCATTTTGCAGACTTTTTTGGAGTTTGTTGCAGCCATCAAAATCAAAATGTATAAAATATAAAGTTGGTCAGTGAAATCATTGGAAATCTTTTCTTTGTTCTTGAACAGATCGCAGATTCTTGATTGTATTACATTTTACTAAATGTTCCAACTTTTCTGGAAATGGGATTGTAGTTCAAGAACGTACACACGTTTATCAAATCTGAGGTTTACAAAGCGTTTGTGAATCCAGAAGTGAGTTTTCAGGACGGTCCCTTTTATGCGTAAATTCCTCCAAATCTACTCATATATTTATGAAAATTTCATAGAGGCCCATGATAATCCGAAGGACACTGTTATTGTCCTATGTATGAGACAATAAATGCCAACAAGCGATGTGAAATCCATCACGCAAATATGATTTCTTGCATGTTTAACACTATGATAATCTAAGAAGGAATGGTGGGTTAGTAAATGATGACATAATTTTCATCATAGGTTTAACTACAGTATCTCTCGAGCACGTTATTGTGGTAAGGTTGTTATAATTTTTCGATAGGAAATAAAATAACCACAATAAATCTAAAATAAACATGACGGTTAGTGTGTTTAACATAGACGTGGTTGTATTGAGCTGTGCACACATCCCATTATTCAAAGGTAAATACAGAGAGAGTGCAAAATATTTACAATTCAAGACCATTTCCTTCTCCGCTAACTGTAAAGATATGAAGTTGTTGTACAGGTTTTCTAATTTCCTTACTTTTCATAGGTCCATTCATTGTCTATCATGCAATTATTGATTCAGTGTACTCTCAACTTCTCACTATGTTCATAATGGTCATGCCCAATAACACTGTACGAGTCAAGTACAGTAATCTAATCTAACGTTGAGTGTCCTATCACAAGATCAATAAATGGCATTCAGTGAATCAAGTGCAGACATCAGGCCGATGGTGTGAAATGAGATGATAATGTTGTTTATGTTTTATGGAACATGACTGTACAAAGAGATTGTAGATTTGTTACGTGCTGGTATGTGTTCCCCGACGCATTTCTTTCTGCCGCCGTCCGTCAGTCTGTCTGTCTGCTCCTCTCAGCTCCACTGATAGTAAAAAGAATGCACTATGATGACACACAAACACACACACACACACATACAACGTCATCATAACAGTCAAATTCTGAAGTGCATTCCAGTAAACCTGTATTGACTGTGTCAGACCTGTCGGGACACCGTTTACTGCTCTTATTTCTGGAATCCTGCTTGTTAAAAGTGTAGACGGCTGTTCTTTGATGCATTTATTAATTTTCTCACCTGAGGAGACAAGGAAGGGGTCATAAAGTCATCAAGTTCCAAATATTTTGCATTAATCTCTTTTGTCTGCCAAAACATTGAGCAATATGACTGAAGACATTCAATTGCTCACATTAAATTGGACACCAGGCACATGTACCCGACACTTAAAGGAATAGTTCACTTTTAAAAAAACTTTTGCTGATAATTTACTCACCCCCATGTCATCCAATGATATCCATGTCTTTCTTTCTTCAGTCGAAAAGAAATTAAGGGTTTTGATGAAAACTTTCCAGGATTTTTCTCCATATAATGGACTTCATTGGGAACCAAACGGTTCAAGGTCTAAATGAGAGTTTCAGTGCAGCTTCAAAGGGCTTTAAACAACACCAGACGATGAATAAGGGTCTTATCCAGCGCAATGATTGGTCATTTAAAAAAATAAATAAAAAGTTTAAGTTATAAGCACAAATGCTCGCCTTCCTCTGTTCTGTGATGAGCGTTCGTGACTCTCCTGTTCAAAGTCGTTCATCAAAATGAACGAATCTTTTTTCGAGTCATGACTCAAAGGGTCCTAAATAAGACCCTTATTCATCGTCTGGTCTCGTTTAAAGCCCTTTGAAGCTACACTGAAACTCTCATTTGGACCTTGAACCGTTTGGTTCCCAATGAAGTCCATTATATGGAGAAAATCCTGGAATGTTTTCATCAAAAACCTTAATTTCTTTTCGACTGAAGAAAGAATGACATGGGCATCTTGGATGACATGGGGGTGAGTAAATTATCAGCAAAAGTTTTTTTTAAAGTGAACTACTCCTTTAAAGGTTTACGTACCAATTTCGATGAATCTGTTTGGCATGTACAGAGCTTTCACCCAGGTTTTTGTGGCTCCTGCTTCCCAGCAAAGATGGAACGTTTTCATAATATGTGCTAAAATTGTTCTCTCAGAGTTATGAGTAAACATTCTTCCAGTAGCGTTATTAGTACGTTCAGTCAGAGTTATCTGGTCTTTAATGTTCTCAAAATCTTAGCACAAATAAACGTTATACCATTTATGGAATGTTTTTTTTTTTTTTTTTGTTCTGAAACATTTTAGTTGTACTAACATTTTTCATCGAACATTTTTAAAATGTTACTACGAGTTTCATTCAGAAGTAACGTTCCCATAATGTTTGTAAAATGATAAAATGGAATGATCTCTGAACGTTCACAACCCCCTAAAAAGAAGTTTAAAATACTGGACATTTTGAACATTCAGAAATTAAACTAAATGGGAACATTATCAAAATACTGTAAGAACATATTTTTGTTAGCTTGTTTTTTTCATTGATTTGTCACAATAACAATAAAAAAGTTCACTGTCGTGTCAGATACACTTTTATTGGGTTAAACTCAGTCCATGAATGACAAGTGAATGCAGGTTTCAAACTGACTGTCAACAACATCAGACAGAAAATGACAGCTGATGATGTTGACAAAATAACCATATTTTGCCATCAAACATGCATTAAATGCATAGTCATTGTGTGTTCACTGTGGTTGGTAGATAGTTGAAATAAACCAAAAATATCTCACAAAGTTGACCAGAAGCAGAGAGATTTAGGCTATATTTAAGGTGCATTTTTAAATATCAGGAGAGTAGTAATATTGATTGGTATAAAATTATGTATTTATATTGCTGCTTTATAATATATATCTTAATGTCCTTTTCAAAAGGCTAGGGCTAGTAAGATTTTTGAAACAAGTCTCTTGGGATCAAAAATCCAGTAAAAAATGAATAAAATAACTTTTCTATTTTTCTATTTTAATATAATTTTAAATATAATGTACTGTTGTGATGGCAAAGCTGAATTTTCAGAATCATTACTCCAGTCTTCAGTGTCACATGATCCTTCAGAAATCATTCAAATATGATTATTTGGTGCTCAAGAAACATTTCTGTTGAAAACAGTTGCGCTGCTTAATATTTTGGTAGAAACCGTAATACATTTTTTTAGGATTCTTTGATTCTTTGATAGTTGACATACACCAATACATCATAACCTGTCAGTGCCTTTGTCATGACAATTTGACATTAAAATAAGTTAAACTGACATGTGGTTGGTTTTGACATTGGCTGTTATGAAGCCATTATAACTGTGTCATGAATATTTACTACAGTGGTACTAATTGAATTTGTCATTAAAAGGTTATAATGGCTTCATGACAGCCAATGTCAAAAACCACCAGTTTGATATAATGTTAACCAAAGCTCTAACGGTTTCTTAAATTTGATAATTAATCTGCTTTGTCATGTTTATGACTGGTTGTGTTGTCTTAGTAATGTCAAGTTGTCATGACAAAAACACTGACAGGTTATGATGTATTGGTTTATGTTAAGGTGTCACAACAAAGACTTATGAAACAATGTCATAACTGAGCGAATGACACTTAATGACAGTTGTCACGAACATGCATAACACCTACTTCATATTCAAAATGTCATGTCTTGATTATGAAGGTGTCATGTTATTCTTATGCACACCCCTTCAAGTAAAGTGTTACCCAAAATAGATAGTTTATACAATTTTAAATTTCATTTTGATGAATTTAATGCATTTTTGCTAAATATAAGTATTTCTTTTAATAAAAATCTGACTTTTAGTAGTGTGTATTATAGTAAATATTATCATAATAAGTCTGATGGTTGAGTGATAAACAGTAACCTTTTAACCTTCAATGTGGAAATGTTCCTATTTCAAAACTACTTTTTTCCATGTGTCAAGAATTAGACTAAAGCTCTAGAGTCAAGACTAAAAACTACCATCATCTCAAGTGAGTAAAAGAAACTATTAACACTTGCAAGAGTGCACGTATCAGCTATGATTTCATATCCATACATACGCCGGCCTCTATTTATAGAATATTTACTGTCCTGCTGTCTGTAACAAAACAGGAACAACCTTTTTCCGCTTCACTTCAGGAAAGTTAAAAAGCCTAACAGACAACACATATGTTGTTGTGATACAGTGACAGAAAACACGCTTCAAAACACACACTGACGCACACAAACAAACAACCATATGCGAGCTCACATCTGCGCGAAACAGGTTGTCTTTGGAACCCAAACACACAATAACTCACGCACAGGCTACTTGTTTGCAGGATACTAAAAATACAACAATAGGTCCGTCACAATATGATTATTCCGTATAATAGCTTCCTTCCAGGTCAAATCCTCTCATCTCTCTCTCTCACTCTGTCTGCAAAGGCCACTGATCAACCAAAGGACCCAATCGCTCATTTGTTTCCTAATTTTCTCACGGTCTCAACTGTGCGGAGGATGTCCTCAAAAGTCCAACAACATCCTGATAGACAGGTGAGAGTCGAGGTTGTGTGCTTGTATGTATGTGTGTGTGTGTGGTTTCTAACACATTTGGTGATGTGCCTTTTCTTTAGAAAGACTTTCAGAGGTGTTGTGATAAACCACCACAGGAATGAACTTCTTTTTTTAAAACCCCCACTGTGATTATTCTAAGAATCTCTCGGATACATTTAGAGGGTATTTTTGTTGTATGATTCCTGATATCTCTTTGAAACATGAAAATGTTATGTTTGTCTCTTTAAGGCAAGTAATTTCACTTGGCGGCCATCTTTGAAACGCCTCTTGGGCAGCTGTTCCAATCATGCAAGTCTGAATGGGAAAACAACGGATTCTCAAATGTTCACCAAGCTTATGATTAATTTTCATATTTGAAATCAATAATGAAATCTGTCTCATGAAGAACCTGTCTAATAAATTTTGTTTCTAAATGCTCAAAACTGCATTTTTAGACTGGAGCACCCAATCCGCATGTGCAGTCATGAGCACGTGTGACACAATGACTTTACCAATTGGTGATTCGCTCTTTTATTTTAGAAGGCGGGACTTATTCTTTACTTTCTTCCATTCATAGTAATATGAGTGCACTTTCTTTCTATATCTAAATTCTTTTGTTTCACACATTATCAGAGAGAAGAGTCTGATTTTTTAATTAATCAATGTTTTTGTTGGTGTTTTTACATTATTTTAATATTTTATACAAAAGTGTACATTTTTACACTTTTGAAAACTTAAAGCTCTCAATGTAAATGATTTCTGATTCTTCTAAGAAAGCTGTGAAAACTATAAATCTTTTCAAAAGGTATACGGTATTATTTTCTTGCACCCTTCCTTATAATACGTTCTCTAATACATGGGTTTTTAATCTTTTAGATATCATGAACCTGAAATATGATCATCACCCCCATTGTAAAATTTAAAAGGCATCTTTTTTTTTTTAATAATCACCCAATTTACACAGAAATAATATATATACTTTTTCTTTTGACTAGTAATGAAGTGTTAAATGTATTATTTATTTATTTTAATCAATTTTTAAAAATCGAATTTAATATATTTAATAGATTAAAAACAAACATGTATTTTTGCAATCACACTTTTATTCATTCATTTATTTTATTTTAATTTTGTATACTTAATATTATTATGTATTCATTCATCACTCCCACAGCCCCTTCTTTGAAAACCCCTGCTTTAATTTAATAAAATATATACCTCTTAGTCATTTACTCTTCCTTTTTTCAAAATTCCAGGTCAATACAAAAGCTTTATGAATCTTATAAAGGCTGGCGTTAGTAAACAGGTGTGTTTTATTATTTATGACTAATCCACTGTTACGGAGAGGCTGCTATCATAATTCAGATTCATGGCCAAGCTCAATAGTAAGTGAGTAACAGTTAGCGCTTCCTAACACTGACCGGCTTTCCTGTGAGTCTGAGGTAACAATGGTGGGAAAAAAGTCATTCATTGACGGGACCTATTTTCACACGTCCACGTGAAACCCACGACAGCACGCACTCTACGCCCTTGACAAAGACCACCAAGTTCAACAAAGACACTTCTGACAAAAGGACTATCATGATAACATAAACAAAGCGTTAAGAGAAGGCCTACACCTGAGGTTGTTGTGGTGGAGTCCATGGGAAAATGGGAGGGGGAGGGGGTTTAGGGCTATAATTTAAAGGTAAAGTGTGTCATTTTTTTTTGACATCTAAATAGCTTACAACTATAAGGACACCATTAACAGGCTGATTTAAACACTGTGGCTTAGTGGTGCTATCAAAACATTGATCTATTTGTTTGAGCATCCGGTCAACCGGATATACAGCGACATTGGCTCAACCAATGGCATTTTGTGGCTGTGTTTGACTGAACAATGGAAGACTGCGAGATTAAAAATCACAATTCTATTTGTCGTCAGTAGTGGCATAGATATGACAAACTAATGACTATACTGTAGGCGAATATAAGTGCAACCTTATATGCTAAAAAAGCGATTCATATTAATACTGGAATTATTCTCATTATGCATGTGTCATGTAAACATGTCATAAGCAAAAAAATCTAATGCAATAAATTTATCAAAAGTGGAAAAGACAAGAGTAGCAACTCATAATGTAAAAACTGCACACATTGTGACAAGTATTTTCTCAAAACGTAATAAAATCATGAGCTCATAATGTAATAACAATCGTTTGTCATATTTTCATAATTGTAATAGCTTTTAAAACAAAACACATATTTGTATTCCTTTAAAGTACATATTTAAAAATCTAAATTGGTCATAAACTACCTGCGAAATGTAATGGATTTAAATATTCAATATTCAATTATTATTTTTTTTTACAGCTTATGTCTTTTAGAATTATGTGTTTGTGTTTCTGTTGTAGGAGAAGGTTTGGCCTGCACTCAATCCAGCAGAGATAATTATTATATTTTTACTAAACATAAAACACTGGCATTCCTATGCATTTTAAAAATATAAATCCAGTCTTAACCTGCCTACAAAATCCATCATCATATTACTACTACTACTTATTTACACAAGGTTTGTGTGTGTGCGTATAAGTGAGTGTGATTGCAATGGAAGCATGGAGCCCGTTAAGCAAGTTAAGCAAACATTTCTTCACTTTAGTACAAGTTACAGCAAAACAAAACCTGAATTTACATCAGGGCTAGATAAAAAATACAGTCCAACTTACAATCACAGAGTGGTTATAAAAAGCCTACAACCCTGTTAAAACAGTTTGGTTTTGTGATGTAAAAAAGAAAGAAAGATAAATAAAATCAGAACTTTTTCACCTTTGATGTCAAATTACAACCTGCAGTGCCATAATTGTAATTACAACGCCAATGTATAATTGTTTCACTTATTCATTATGTGCTGGTACCTTATGAACTGTGATTACATTATTAAGTTCTTAAAGTGTGTTGAATGTAATACATATCTCATTCAGTAACCTATATTACATAATGTGAAAAATTGTTATTTCATTGGAAAATCGTCATTATGAGCTCAAGATTTCATTACATTTTGACATTATTATTACATTATAAACATTTAAATGTAATATACCTATTACATTAATGTGCAGTTATTACATTATGCATTGTTATTTTATTATGAGTTGCTACATGTAGGATGTTACAAAAAATGCTGTTCTTTTGAGCTAAAAGAATCCTTCAAAAAAAATAATTCGCTGTTTGCACAAAAATATTAAGCAGCACAGCTGTTTTCAGCATTGATAATAATGAAAAATGTTCCTTTAGCACAAAATCAGCATATTAGATCGATTTCTGGAGGAGCATGTGACACTGAAGTCATCACATGAATAAATTGCATTTTAAATATATTTGAACAGAAAAAAAATATATTTTAAATTGTAATAATATTTCATATTACTGTTTTTCTGATCAAAGTCTTAACCCCCAGAATATAGTCCTTAATCAGAAAACAATGAACATGTGATTTATTTGCACATTTATGACCCTGTCTGTGAAAAACAGCATGAATCAGTGGCAAATCGGCTGACAGTGCATGAAAAGTCAGACTTTGTGTGAAATGCACAAACACACACCTGCTGTTAGACACAATGATCTTCCTCCGAAGACTCGTTTTCTCACTGTGTGCTAATGAGAGACCAGCTCAGTCGAAGATTCCCACCAGTCTACCCTAAACAAACAACAAGAAACATACAAAACAGTTGGAGAGAGAGAGAGAGGGGGGGATGAGACATCCAGGTGCAGACACAGACAGATGTGCCATTTTATTCCCATGCTTAAAAACACAGTTTGGATATACACGTGTAAATACTGTGTGCAAATAAACCCACCCCAAAGACATGGCCCATATATTCAGCATGCAGGTTCCTACAGGTATATGTAGCCTGTGTAATTATAGAAGCCTGGTAAAAACACACCTGAAAATCTAGATTATGAGGGGTTTTGCTTTTGCAACCAACACCATTAAATCCTCGGTGGATTTTCGCTCTTTGGAAACTCTAACCCAAAGACTTTGTTTGACCTCAAACAGCTCTCAGAGCTCTAAGTGCTCCTGTGACCTTTCTTTTTCGCTGACCTTTGACCTCTGACATCTGTACTCTGCTCTCTTTCACTCTCTCGCTACTGCTGGAGGTCTCTGAAAGCTGTGCTATGTATCTGTGTATATCTGGGTGCAAACAACTTTTTGCCAAACCAGCCCATGGTGAATAAATTAACACAATTTACTTCGGATACCGGCCATTAAAGGGTTAGTTCACCCAAAAATGAAAATTCTGTCAGTATATACTCACCCTCATGTTGTTCCAACCCCGTTAGACCTTCGTTCATCTTCGAAACACAAATTAAGATGTTTTTGATGAAATCTGAGAGCTGGATCACTCCTCCATTCTAGTCCATAGGCTCCTTGAGAGATTGAAAGTTGCCGGCCTCAAAAAGTTATTAAAGACATCGTTCAAATGGTCCAAGTGACTACAGTGGCTCAATCTTAAGTTTATAAACGCCGAGAACCCTTTTTATGCGCAAAAAACAACAAAAGTAACGACTTTATTTCAACTATTCATTTACTTCTCTCTCTGCTTCAAGTCAGGTTACTAGTTTAAGAGCGTAAGCTTCTGTTATTGTACGTCACACGCATCACACACGACCAGCATCGGCCAATAGTGAGCCTACGTGTGACGTAGCTCTACGCTATCACACTACGTTAACTGACTACAGGCCCATAGAGAAGGAAGTGAATAGTTGAAATAAAGTCATTATTTTTGTTTATTTTTGCGCACAAAAAGTAATCTCGTCACTTGATAAAGTTAAGATTGAGCCATTGAAGTCACTTGGACTATTTCAACGATGTCTTTAATAACTTATCGAGGCCGGCAAGTTTCAATTCCTCAAAAAGCCTATGGACTAGTATGGAGGAGTGATCCCTATGAAAGCTTGTTTCCACCATAAAATGAAAAAATATAAAAGGTAATTGTGACTTTTTCTCACAATTCTGACTTTTTTTCTCACAATTGCGAGTTTACTTCTCGCAATTCTGACATTATTTCTCACAATTGCGAGATATAAAGTCGCAATTGCAAGATATAAAGTCAGAATTGCGAGATATAAAGTCAGAATCGCAAGATATAAAGTCAGAATTGCGAGATATAAAGTCGGAATTGCGAGATATAAAGTCAGAATTTTTAGATACAAAGTCGCAATTGCGTGTTATAGTCAGAAATGCATGATACAAAGTCAGAATTGTGAGATTTAAACTATTCTGAGGAGGAAAAAAGTTTTTCCCCCTTAGAATTGGCCTGATAACTTGCAATTGCGAGTTTATATTTCGCAATTGTTTATATTTATAATTCGCAATTGTGAGAAAAAAAGTCACAATTATTTATTTATTTTTTTTAGATTCAGTGGCGGAAACAAGCTTCCATATGATCCAGCTCTCAGATTTCATCAAAAATATCTTAATTCGTGTTACGAAGATGAACGAAGGTCTTACGGGGTTGGAACAACATGACAACATGAGGGTGAGTAAATACTGACAGAATTTTCATTTTTGGGTAAACTATCCCTTTAATATGTATTTTGCATAGTACAAAGATTGGGCTCTGTATGATTTTTTTAATATATTTTTGAATAATCTCTTACTTTTAAAATTCTTTTATGCTCACCAGGCTGCATTTATGTAATATAAAATGCATTAAAACAGTAACATAGTGAAATATTATTACATTTAAAAAAACTGTTTTCTATATTAATATATTTTAAAATGTAATTTATTTCCATGATGATGATAAAGCTGAATTTTCACATTTTCACATTATCCATCAGAAATCATTCTAATATGCTGTTTTGGTGCTATAAAAAACATTTCTATCAATGTTGAAAACAGGAGTGCATCTTTAGGATCCTTTATGAATACATCGTCCTATTTGATCAAATGAACGCTCAAATAGTGACAAACAATTCAGGTACCTGTATCTCTCACAGCATCATATACAAGCATGTCTCTGACTCAATAAATCTTTACTTGAGTCTAGCTAACGTCATTTGGGGGTGGAGGGGTGGGAAGGATGGTGTCTACACATCAAAACACCACCACCCAGAAACAACTCGCATGTTATGACTTTCAAAATGATATCTGTCACATCTTGTTTTATGTACCTTGACAAATACTTGCTTTCACCCCAAGTAAGATAGCGTGTTTTTGGCAGTTATGCTGTTGTGTGTGGGATTGTGAAAGACATAAATCTCCTGACTAATGCAATATCTTATGCTCACCATGGCATCTGCAAGCATGCAAGAAAGCCCTCATATATACTGCTGTGCCAAATGTTACGAAACGTCTGATATACTGAAGGCGCCCTGCAGACAAGACTGTCTAGAGACTGTTCGCCATAACGCTATACCTGGCTAAGGTGTGTGTGTGGGGATTCAGTCACTGTGTTAGCGTATGTCTATCTAATTTACTAAGTTACGTCTACGGTCTACGGCAAAGTGATTGAAAACATGTTTGGGTTTTTAACACTTTGAGGGCACATTAACACACCCAAAAGTAAAGAGAAGAGGGGAGAGTGTTCAAATCAACTTAACCATTGAAAAAACACAGTCAAGCGTTAGTTTGACGTCTGCAAGTCTTCATATACCAACCAATGAAAGTGTGACTTCAAAATTTAAAAATGCCGCCAGAGGATGAATTCAACCGCCATAAGGGAAACCACAAGAACAAAAGACATAGACCACAACTGGGGTATACGCCCAAAAGACACTAAAAACTCTCAGACACAGATACACTTAGATACCACAAAAAATGTGTTCTTACTCACTAGAATCGACCAGCAAGTGGTTTTCTACCAGACTAAACTACCACTTCTTAATTAACCACACAAAAATGGTTATTCGTCCACAAAGCCCTCCAGTCACACATATCTGACAAAAGATCAGTCACATTTATTAGTTTGTCGATGTAACGAGTAGAATGAATTGAAATCTTGACAATGCTTGTGTTTCTGAAAGCTTTGAATCAAGATTTAAACAATACTTTACAATAGTTATAATACTTTCACTATGACATGTCAACTTTGCAAAGAATTTTTCATATTTACTTTTGTAATAGATGTTCATGATCACATTCTTCACAATTAATTTGTGCATGATATCCAAAGAAAAAAATTGTATTTGTAATTTTTAATCAAAATGTAATAACCTGCTCTTCATCTCAAATGACTTTCTTCTCTGATGGCACTTGACTTATCGTTGAATATCCATGTCGTATGAAAATATGTCAGATTATATGTCAGAAACATATATCCTAACATTGAAATAATATTGAAATAACATATTTACTAATTAATAAGGCCTACTTACTAATGAAAACCACAGATCATGCTATTTTTGTTGTTGTTTGGGAAAACATAAATCACATATGTTAAAAAAAAACATTTAATGCTGACCTTGGGCATATATCGAATGAGAGGAAATATGAAATATGTTGTACCATGTTTGCACAGTGGAAGATTTTTTCACTTGCATGTTTTGACACATTTGCAGTTTTTATCATGTTTTTCTCTGGCGCTCTCTGCTGTTTTGATTAAAAAGCTGGTTACTCGGCTGTTAACATAATAATATAGCAATGGCGCCATCTACCTTTGACACAAGGCAATTCTTTAAAACCTGGCAAATGAGGCAGTTGAACTGCCTCGATAACAATGCAAAGTAACGGCGAATGGCAAGTGATGTCACAAATAACTGCAAAACAACTCATCTTTTATTATTATTATTATTTTGCTGTAGGCCTATTTATATAATGTGCAAAACAATAATGGCAATTCATTATTTTGAAATGTAACAGTTTCCAAGAGAACAATCTCATCTAAGCACTTTCCGTGGGCTGAATCATAAACGACTGTGATTGGTTCAACTTTACTGGCTCGGAGAACAGTAACAGGTACCACGTGACAAACAGTACCACAGCCTAAAATAATTGAATGGCACTGTTGAGAAGCGTTAGTTAATAAAACACACAATGAAGTGTTAAAATAGCATGTTTGTTATTTAGACGGTAAGTACTATGCGTGGATCTATTTTCGGTAACGGTACCTCTCTAAACGTATTAAACGTCAAATATCTCCGCCCGTTTCGAGTAAAGTTACCTGTTTCATCCTTTCACATTACCAATTTTTTTTTATTTTGTTTCAATCGTTGACATTTTTATATTATTTAGAACTAAAATTTACTGAAACTATACCTCAACTTGATGCCACGACCCTCAGCAGAAAGCTCGAATATGATTGGCCACGATGATGACCCAATTGTAGGAGCAACACAGAGAAGCATCTATCTGATTGGCTCCTGGTGGCGCGAAACAATCACATGGTTCAGCTTTTCGCGCGAAAACTTCTGCAAGAGCTCGTGTGCTTCGTGTGGTAGACGGGACGGAGGCTACATTATTGTTATAACCCTGTAATACCAATTGCTTTGAAATGGATCTTTTGGAACCTGGAGCGAATCAGAATGCTGGTCAGATGGTCAAGGACGAACTGGCGGAAAAATGCCAAAAATTATTCCAGGATTTTTTAGAAGAGTGAGTAAATGCTGTGTTTCTTATTGTTCTTCTGGATCACATGTTACAGGATGGACACCAGAAGAACAGAATAACAACAATAATTCGAATATAGATTACACGCTTGTACAGTAACGTTACGCTTATGAACATTTTTATGTTAAACTACATAATATATATTTATATGCAATGCACATTTGTGCATTTGACCATGCATCATCTTTTGCTATAAGTTAATCTACTATAATAGGCTCTATGCACAACTGCACAACTTCCTGAACTTCAGCCAGCTCCTTGTTTTCTGTCTATCATTATTGGACAATTTGATTAATTCAGGTGTGCTTGACCTCAGTAGTCACGGCCACAATAATTAAACACACCTGAATTAATCAATGTGTCCAATAATGACAGACAGGAAACCAGAAGCTGGCTGAAGTTCAGGAAGTAGTGGAGCTGTGCATAGAGCCTATTATACTTTCCGTCATTATTTGTAATAATTTGTGGTTTTAATCAGAAATTTACACTAATACTTTTGTGTACCGCATGGCAGGTTTCATAATAGTGATGGAGAAGTCAAGTACCTGCGGGACGCAGAGGAACTGATCCGGCCGGAGAGAAACACACTCGTGGTCAGTTTTACTGACCTTGAGGGCTTTAATCAAGAACTGGCAACCGCCATCCAGGAGGAATTCTACAGGTCTGAAAGCAGCCAAAAGAAAACATTTCAATTGCTCTCATACATAGCTTTAGAATTAAACCACCACTTACTGTCCCACTTTATTTTAAGTGCCTTTAACTACTGTGCACTAACACTTACATTACTCATTTAATACATTGCGCTTTCACATCGTATTTATTTTTAAAGTAATTACAGCTGTAATTAACATATAACGACTCAATTTAACACACCCTTAAATCTAATACCACCAAACCTGTCCTAAACTCACCTGTATTCCCACCTCAGAACCAACACAAGTGTTTTACAATACAACATGAACACATACAGTCCATTGTATTTAAGGTTTTTTATTATATAAGTACATAGTAGTTAAAGACATCTTATATAAAGTGACTCCATATACTTTGTTTATCTTACTGTTTAATTACTAGTACATACATTGCTCATAATATTCATGCTTAAAATCGTTATTACTATAGTAACATCATTTAAGATTAGCTTTTATAATTTTTTTTTTTTGGTATAACACTGTATAACACTTTCAAGATATTGCATGCTTACTTTTGAAACATAAGTGTGAGTGAATCAGAGAATATACCTGAAAGAACCTATAGCACTCTCATGTAACCCATAATGATAAATACATAATCTCAGATATACGGTTATTGTGCAAATGAATGTGTATAATGTGAGTATGTACTGCAAATGGAAATTGATAACACATTGTTTTTAATAAATATATATATTTGTATTTTATTTAGACTTTACCCCTACCTGTGCCGTGCTGTGCGCAATTTTGCTCGGGATCATGGAGAAGTTCCCCTCTCCAAGGAGTTCTATGTTGCCTTCCAGGATCTACCAACCAGACACAAGTAAAGAGAACTTTAAGATGCAATGACTGATTAATCATTTTGAACTGAAATATTTCACAAAATTATAAATAGATTTTTTAATATTTTGAACAAACTGATGTTCTCTTGTGGGTTCCTGCAGGATCCGTGAGTTAACCGCAGTGAAAGTTGGCTCGCTCGTGCGCATCAGCGGACAGGTTGTCCGTACTCACCCTGTCCACCCTGAGCTGGTGAGCGGGACCTTCCTGTGTTTGGACTGTCAGGGAATGATTAAAGACGTGGAACAGCAGTTTAAATACACCCAGCCCAGCATTTGCCGCAATCCTGTATGCAACAACCGTAGACGTTTTCTCCTGGACACAAACAAATCCAAATTCATTGACTTCCAGAAGGTATGAGTGCTTTTTTAAAACCATATCCTTACCATCAGTAAGGATATTTTTCTGTTGGCTCTGCAAAAATTAAGTATGCCATTATCCTGCAACATATTTTTAAGTGAAGTGTGAGAATGACAATTTGCAATAAAATAAAAACCTCCAACCTCTTATATATAAAATCATCATAGAGGCAATATTTGAAGCAAGTGGAAAACTAAAGTCCAGAAAACAAAATAATAAAATCAGTAATATTGAGAATGGAAAGGTGTGTCCATAGATATTCCCTATGTCAGTTTAATAGAGGCATAACTTTTATTTTTTTATGTATTTACACAGGAATAGTGGTGCATGATTTGAAAAAATATAATTGCTTTTTATCTGATAAAAATTGGGAGTGTGATAAAAAATAATTAGCTGAACAAAACCATTGGCTAACCATTGGTACCACATGGCTGGACAATTTGGCCCAAAATTATAGTTATTACAAGTCTATTATAATAATAATAGCAATATTTATTGTTAACAATTATATATATATATATATATATATATATATATATATATATATATATATATATATACAAAAAATATTGTATTATTTCAGAGTAAATATATTACACACAGTAAATATTAATTAATATTTAATTAAATCTACATATTTATTTAATGATAGCCATACAATTGTTTAAGCCATATCACAACTTCGTTTTTAAAGTTATTATGAAATCAAAATCGACAACTCTTATTTTTTTATGAGATCTCGCAGAATTTTGTTTATGTTTATTTATTGTATTATAGTTACAGTTTACAATAAGGTTCATTAGTTAACATTAGTTAACTACATTAGTTAACATGTACAATATGTGAACAATACTTCTTCAGCATTTATTAATCTTAGTTAATTTTAATTCCAACATTTACTAATACGTTATTAAAATCAAAGGTTGTATTAGTTAACATTAGTTAACAGCTGTATTTGTATTAACTAACATTAACAAAGATTAATAAACACTGTAACTAATGCATTGCGCATCGTTAGTTCATGTTAGTTAATGCATTTACTAATGTTAACTAATAAACCTTATTGTAAAGTGTTACCCTTTAATCCCCTCCTGTTACTTACATGAGATCTCTTCTCTACATTTTTTCCTTGTCTGAGAGGACTTTCACTCGGATTAATCACAATAGGGAAGAAAAGACTATTGCAACTTTCATTTCATGCCGACTTTAATCATACAGGCCTACACAGAAATAACAGTTGCCCGAAAACAATGTATCACTCGCTTGAATGTGATATTTAACAGTCTATCCTATTTTATTGTGCTCTCTCAGGATGATTGAGCAGATGGCAGTTCATCATACTGGCCCCAAGCCATCCTCTTTGTCGACCACTGTATCTACAATTTGGTGTTATTAGTTTAGTTTCACAGTTTACTTACCCTGACACCAGGTGCGTATCCAGGAGACCCAGGCTGAGCTTCCACGAGGCTCCATTCCTCGTAGCATGGAGGTGATTCTGCGGGCTGAGGCTGTTGAGTCGGCACAGGCCGGTGATAAATGTGACTTCATTGGCTCCCTCATCGTTGTGCCTGATGTATCTCAGCTGGCCACGCCAGGTATACAGCTCTCATCCAGTCGGGCATCACTGATGATAACACAGTGCTTGTAATTCTTAGCATCATGCGACTGTGTGTTTCAGGTGTGCGTGCTGAGACCAGCACACGTACTGCTGGTGTGCAGGGTTACGAGAACGAGGGTCTCCGCGGGCTTAAAGCGCTAGGCGTCAGAGAACTTAACTACAAACTTGCTTTCTTGGCATGCCACGTATGCCTCACCAATCCCAGAGTTAGTGTCAAGCCCAACATTTTGACATGGAGGTCTCATTTTTTATCACTTACTATTATTTTAATGGGCTGTCTCTGTTTGTAGTTTGGCGGTAAGGAGATCCGGGATGAGGAGCAGACGGCGGAGAGCATTAAGAAACAGATGTCGGTACAGGAGTGGGAGAAAGTGTTTGAGATGAGTCAAGATAAAAACCTCTATCATAATCTCTGCACCAGTCTCTTTCCCACCATTCACGGTTAGTCACTATGAATATCAATGTCTTATTCTAAGTTGGGCACAAACACAAATTGACACTTTCAAAATATGAGGATTGTAGATTAAATTTAAACTGGTCGGTATGAATACTTGATTCTGTTTGGCTGGAATGTGCATTAAAACCTTTTAATGCACAGATCGCTCCAGTCAGGTTAATCACCATTCTATATTACAATAATGCATTTTTTTGCCTCCACCTCATGTATTAAAATGCTTTAATATACAGCTAGCCGTGGATTATCCCTTACATTTATTATTGGTCAACTAACAGAGATTTAATTTACTCAAAGTAAATAACCATAGCCATCATTTTCTCACCCTCATTTTGTTCCAAACCCATCATACTTTCGTTCATCTTCGAAACACAATTGGAGACATCTTTAAAGGGATACTCCACTTTTTTTTGGAAATAGGCTCATTTTACCACTCAGAGTTAAACATTTGGGTTTTACCATTTTCATATCCATTCAGCCGATTTTGTGATATTTAGAAGAATATCAGTAACCAGACAGTTTCTGGTCTCATTGACTTCCATAGTATATTTTTTCTCTACTATGGAAGTCAATGAGACCAGAAACTGTCTGCTTTACCGAAGACGGTAAAACTCAACTGTTTAACTCTGGGGAAGTTGTAAAATGAGCCTATTTCCAAAAAAAGTGGAGTATCCCTTTAATGAACCCCGCCATTGAAAGTCCATTACAACAAATCTTTGACACTTCAAAAGGTTCATAAAGAGATTGCAAAATTGATCCAAATGAATCAAGCATCTCTCACAGGCATGTTTGAGCTTCTGTTACCATATTTGATATGCTCTATGTATGTGCTTTAATCAATGATTATACATGAATAAAAGCCTAAATTCATTGAAATTGTGTGGACTTCCAATGAAGGGACAGAAATCTCTTGGGTTTCTTTAAAAACATCTTAATTTGTGTTTCGAAGATGAACATCCAGGTTTCATATTATTCCTAAGGTTCCAAGTAATGACCATTTTTGAGTGAAATAACCCTTTAAAGAGCTATTTCTACCAGAACTTCCCTTTAACATTACTTTCAGTGTTTTAACCAAATGTAATCCGTTGATTTAGACAAAGTTAAAATAAAACCAGTTCATTTAGACTTTTTAGGTCATCCTGACTAACTTTTGACTTGATATTTGTTACATTGTATGATATAATGAACAGCCCAGTTAATGGCTGTCTCTAAAGTCATCTTGAGATTTGTTGGCCAACAAAGACATGTGGTATTTGACATGTAGACATGTATGTCTATCATTTGTAAACATCTCAAATAGCAATTCTACATGAACCATTCCACACAACCTGTTGGATAATATCAAGATGGTTTACGTTATTCATGTGTTTTTCTCAGGTAATGACGAGGTGAAGCGGGGAATTTTGCTCATGCTGTTTGGAGGTGTTCCTAAAACCACCATGGAGGGCACATCTCTGAGAGGAGACATCAACGTCTGCATCGTGGGAGATCCCAGCACAGCCAAGAGCCAGTTCCTTAAGTGAGACTTGTTCAGCTTCTAAAGCACATGAACACTGTTACAGGATTAATTATCTATTAATGTAATTACTCTAGAACAGGTTATATATATATGAAGAGTTCAGATGCAAAAGCCTCTAAATGCCATTTGAAATTTTCTTCTAAAATGATCATTTTTATCAAGCTTGTATATTTAAGTTCAGTAATTTCACTTAAATGACAATGAAGATTACCTATTAATTGTCATTTAAGTGAAACTACTGAACTTAAATATACAAGCTTGATAAAAATGGTCATTTTAGACGAAAATTTCAAATGGCATTTAGAGGCTTTTGCATCTGAACTCTTCATATATAGAAGATATGAAGAAAACAGTGACATTTCAGCTAGTTTTACATTTTTGACCGAAATGTGTATTAAAGAGTGGAATACCTATTAGTTGTAATGGTTTGGCTGTTATTCAGGCATGTTGAAGAGTTCAGTCCACGGGCAGTCTACACCAGCGGGAAAGCCTCCAGCGCGGCAGGTCTCACAGCTGCTGTGGTGAGAGACGAGGAATCACACGAGTTTGTCATTGAAGCTGGAGCGCTCATGCTGGCTGACAATGTGAGTTCAACTTTTACAAATGATTTATTTGTGTAAAACCCAAGTGATTTGATATTCATAATATTTGTTGTCAATAGGGTGTTTGCTGCATTGATGAGTTTGATAAGATGGAAATGAGAGATCAAGTGGCCATCCATGAGGCTATGGAGCAGCAGACCATCTCCATCACCAAAGCAGGGGTCAAGGTAGGGGTCAAAGTTCAAAATGTGGAAGCATCACTGCCTCTGTGAATAAAAAAGATAATTAGGAATGGACTAAAACCTTATATTACGGTAGTCGGAGTCATTTTATGTTATACTAATGACAAATCAATCTTTTTTCGTTGTTGTTTGATTGATACATTAAGGACATAGACAGCAGCAGGTATATTAGGCTGCTGTCACTTTAAGACCTAATGCATTGACGCACATCCAAGATGTAACTGACATCTTACATGCGAGAACCCAAATTGAATTCTGTTCGACGTCTTAATATGCTTTTACGGTTTAACGGTTATCGGCTTTCAAATATAAAGAATTATCGGTATCGGACAAAGTGTTCATTTCGGTGCATCCCTAATCTAAACGTAACCACGTTAGAGACGATATTCCAAAATTTATATCAACTATCAGATTTCTACAGTGTAAAAACCTGTCCAATTGCTTCCTTTATTTTTTAAGTATAATCAAATTGGTTATGCAAGTCATTTCAACTCATAACTTAAATTTAAAAAAATTAAGTTGGAATTGGTTAAAGGGTAACTAAACCCCTGGTCAGAGCCTGACTCCACCCATTGGCAATATTTGAAAAATGCTGAAAAAGTAGGCAGACCCCAGCGGAGATAGAGGGGGCGAAATAGATGCTAAAACACTCTATCCTCATTGTTTTCAATACTCGCAATTCTAACTCCTGACTCGCTACAGTGGTTTTGATGAAACAATCTAGTTTTTGTACTGCTAAAGGGCGTAGCTCGTACCAAGAGCATGGTGAGCTGAAACCCGCGTACGTCACGAAGTGCGGAACATCCAATAGGAAAATTCAACTGCAGTAGCCACTGTTCAACCTGAAGAGGGCAGCACTCAAGACGTTTTTACACCATATATTGTAGAAATAAAACACTTTATACACAAATGTCAAAAAAGTTACTCGAATCAATGACTGCTAGTAATAAAGTTCCATTCTTACAGATCATTAACTAAAAAAAAGTTAGTTTAGGGTTTAGTTACTCTTTAAATTATTTAGATGAGTTAAAATGGAAAAACACATGTTGCCATGACTTATTGATCATATAATTTTTTTACAGTCTAGTAGTTTACCGTGTCTACTGGTATATTGCTCACCTCTAGCCATAATCGCGAAGATATTTTATACTTGTAACATAAAAATATTTTTCAAATTGTAGGCCACTCTGAATGCTCGCACATCCATCTTGGCTGCGGCGAACCCAGTGAGCGGGCGTTACGACCGCTCCAAATCTCTCAAGCAGAACATCAACCTGTCGGCACCCATCATGTCACGATTTGATCTCTTCTTCATCCTGGTGGACGACAGCAATGAGGTATGAGCATGCTTGTTCTTTACAGCATATGAAGATGTTTGTGGAAACAGCAGGATGCTGTTATAGTTAGTTATTTAGTTAGTAAATGCCTCTGTCTCTCTATTCAGGTCACAGATTATGCCATAGCCAGGCGTATAGTGGATCTTCACTCCAGGATTGAGAATTCTGTCGAGCGTGTCTACAATCTAGATGAGATTCGCAGATACTTGCTGTTTGCTCGCCAGTTCAAACCAAAGGTGAGCGACAGGAAGACTCATCTTCATTCTTTCTGATGCTGCCACAAAATATTGAGCAAATGAATCTGAATACTAGGGCTGGGTTAAAAAGATTGAGTTGAGATCCTGTACCCTGTGTACTATTTATCCAAATGGATCGCTATGGAAATGAGCTCAGATCAGAGTTGAATTGAATCACATGCTTATAAATCACAAATTGAATTTAATTGTGATGTTTGTCAATGCCCAGCCCTATTGAATACCAGATATAAATAGGGCCGAAGTCAGCTATTCATTAACTGCGTTTCGATCTGTGTGCGTGATAGATCTCAAAGGAGTCTGAGGAATTCATCGTGGAACAGTACAAGCGTCTGAGACAGCGGGACGGCTCTGGAGTCACTAAATCAGCCTGGAGGATCACAGTTCGCCAGCTGGAAAGCTTGATCCGTCTTTCTGAGAGCATGGCCAGGATGCACTGCTGCGATGAGGTGGGAACGAAAGGCGGGAGCATGATTTTGGTTATTAGATATTAGTTAAAAACGTTCCTAAAACTTCCTGTTTCTATTTTTTAGGTTCATCCTAAGCATGTCAAGGAGGCTTTCAGGCTGCTGAACAAGTCCATTATTCGGGTCGAGACTCCTGATATTAATCTGGATCAGGAGGAAGAGGAGGCCATGGAGGAGGAAGACGACAATCAGATAAATGGTACAGTTGTCGTCTCTTTCTAGACGCATTAACGTTTTCATTCAGGCTCATTTTGAGTCATTTTGGTCGAGTTCACCTTGGTTCAATCAATGGCTCTCAACTTTGACTTATATTAAAGTCAATCGTCGATTTGTATTTACATTGTATCTGTGAATAAATGTCAGGCTAGTACTCAGTAGCACCTTCAAGCCACAACTAAACTAAACCTTTAACTGGAAAACGTTTGCATGCATGAAGGGAAATCCATCTTTCATTATTAGGAGAGTTTTGAATCATTTCTTTGTTTTCTCGCTCTTTTTAGGCCATGACGCACCTAACGGGGTGAATGAAGCTGTTAACGGGGAAGCGAATGGTCACGAGCACACAAACGGTATTAACGGTCATGGGGTCAACGGAGAAAGCGCTAAACCCTCGCTGCGACTTTCGTTTGCCGAGTATAAACGCATTTCAAACCTGCTGGTGCTACATCTGCGTCATGCCGAAGAAGGTGAGCACTCTGTACAAGTCTTGACAAGCTGTCATTTAAAGGGATACTCCACTTTTTTTGGAAATAGGCTCATTTTACCACTCCCCCAGAGTTAAACTGTTGGGTTTTACCGTTTTCGAATGTATTCAGCCGATGTATTTAGAAGAATATCAGTAACAAGACAGTTTCTGGTCTCATTGACTTCCATAGTATATATTTTTTGTAACTATGGAAGTCAATGAGACCAGAAACCGGCTGAATGGATTCGAAAACGGTAAAACTCAACTGTTTAACTCTGGGGGAGTTGTAAAATGAGCCTATTTCCAAAAAAAGTGGAGTATCACTTTAAGCAATTATGCACTTTTATAACAAACTACAGCATGACAAGCTCAGACAAACACAGCACAGAGGAATCCTATTTGAATTGTGCCATTTCTCCTAGTGGAGGACGAGTCTGCACTTAAGAAGAGTGAAGTTGTGAACTGGTACCTGAAGGAAATCGAATCAGAGATCGACTCTGAAATGGAACTCATCAATAAGAAGACGATGATAGAGAAAGTTATCTACAGACTGGTTCATTACGTAAGGAAACATTTTCATGTGATATAACTCTTTTTAATTATATGTGAATATATGGAAGCTTGTTTCCACCACAGATTAAAAAGTAATTGCAACCTTTTAACTGACATTTTCCTCACCATTGTTTATCTCACAATTTGAACTTTGCAATTGCAAATTTGAGTCTCACAATTTTGAGGGAAAAAAGCTAGAATTACCAGATATAACCTCGCAATTCTGACTTAGTTCTGAGTTTGTAATTTTGAACCTTTTCTCACAATTGCAAGATATAATTTTGAAATTGCGAGTTATAAAGTCAGAATCGCAAACATGCAAATGCAAGAGTTCGAATTGCAGGATACAAAGTTGCACTTTGCTATGGTGGAAACGAGTGGGATGGAGACTACATGAAAAGTGTTTTAACAAAAAAATGACTTTTGACTTTTATTTTATCAGGATTATATTCTGATTGAGCTGACACAGTCTGGTCTGAAAGGGTCGGCTGAGTCCAGTGAAACAGAATCCCAGGAGGATGTTACTCTGGTGGTCAACCCCAACTATACATTCGATGACTAGAACTTCTACTGTATTAACTCCAAATAAGGGATGTTTGATGAGATGATGTTTGATGAGGAAGCAGCCCTCTTCAGTCTCTTCTCTCTTTGTAAAGTGGTTGTTTTCTGGTTTTAGGATTGATATATCCATCATCATTTTTAAGAGAGGATTTGTGACCTTGCAAAAAAAAAAAAAAGGGGGGGGGGGGGGGTTCATTTTGTAAATATGTGTCTTTGTTTTGACTGTTAAAGTCAAGTGTTTTAGAATATTTTAGAATGTTTGTATTGGACATATAATGCATCAAATGTTTTGCATATACAGTTTATCATGTTTTGTTAAAAGTGCTGTCAAAGTATAACATAAAAATAACTTGTGTTCATTACGCAATACATTGTAAAATGGTTTATTTTGTGAACAGTGCGTTTTGTGTTTAAAACAGAAATGTATAAATACCCTTTCAAATGTTATTGGCAAGTTGTCAGGCAATATACTGCACGTTCAATTACATCAAATTTTTAAATCAAACATTTTCATGGGTGAATAAATATAAACTGGATTAAGAATTTAACTAAATACATGGCTAAGTTATGTTAGTGCATTTAATGCAAATACAAAACAAGGTTCAGTATTTACAGAGACGATATTTGCATCACTTAATTTCTAAAATGAACCAACTTACTATAAATTGACTTAGTACATCAGAAGAATCTTTGTGACTATGTAAAGTCAGATATCTCAAAGTAATAAAAATAAAAGGTACAAATAAGTAATAAGAGGACAAATAAAAGACTAAGAATGAGGAGAAAATAAAAGATTAAGTACCCTACATTTTATAGGGAAGCAATACTATCGAGCTAGATAATAAAAAAATCAACTTAAGACCCATTACAAAATACTTGTTTATATTCTATCTATCACAATTTTTTATTGATAGTTTAAAATATTTAAGCAGTGATTTTTACCTCAATAAAAGATTAAAATATATTATGTGTTGCAGTCAGTGTAAATAATATATGTCATGGAGTGTGCATGAATGGGTTTTGTATTTAAATTAGAATTAGTTAGACCAACATTTCTGAACCAATTTACAAGAATAAAATAAGAGTATCATCAATGTTGAATCTTCTTCACCACAAAACGTACTTGTAGACCTACTAGGAATATCAATATATTTGGACACCGTTGAATTCACTGGGTATAAATTTTTTAAAGTGGACTTCTTTGAAAATGTAGGCTAGGTTTCTATTAAATAACTAACGTTCGATAATATATTTTGGGGTGTGAGTTTGTGCAGTTTATGTTGTAGAACTTAACACTACAGGCTTTTTAGGGAAATCTCGAGAGAACAAACCATAAACGAGAACCTTCCGCGACGCGTTCTCTTCCTTACACAACAAAGATGGCTGCGCCCTGTAGGAAACTGATGAGGTCGACTTTGCAAGGTAGATAAACAGGTTTACAAATAATGACATTTCTAAATTATTATACGTATGAATGCATTGACTGGACGTTATTGTTTTACTAATAAAGAATAAACTACCGCTATTAAATTAAAGGTGCATTTGCAGCTTACTTTGATATTCATACAACTTTTAACGTTACTAACATTATCTACGAACAGGTTAAGCTGAATATGTGTAACGATAACTCTGAGAAGACGAACTATTGTGAGTTCATTTCTGAAATATGAAAAATTTGGTTAGCAGGTTACTCAGAATTGCGAGATACAACAATTGCAAACAATTACTGACATTTCCCTCACTGAATTGGGATATATAGCCTAAACTCGCACTTGCATTCAAAAAGTCATAATTGTGAAATGAATTTAGTTACTTATATATATCTATAGCCTATATATATATATATATATATATATATGAAACTAAGTTAGTTACTTCTATCTATCTATCTATCTATCTATCTATCTATCTATCTATCTATCTATCTATCTATCTATCATATAACAATATAACCATTTTCTATCCATACAGAGGAGGCATAACCTACCTTAAATGTATTGAAATTAATAAGGTATCTTTGAGTAAACTTCGAGTATCATTTGAGTTGGCCCATGTGTTTGCTGGGCCGAGTGTCCTGGTTTTTGGTAATCAAAATATGGTCACCCTAATATATATATATATATATATATATATATATATATCATCTGCACCCACTTAACCCTCATTACTAACACCTATACACCCACTAACCTGATCAGATGCTTCCTCTGCGGACAGATTTCTGTCTCAGTGGCTCAACGTTGTTATTTTGTTAAACATTGGAGTTCACAAAACATGTACTGTAGTAGATCAGTTTGGTAAGAAAGCACCTGCCTAGAAAATAAATGTAGGCTCAGTAAAATTATTTAAGGGTTTCCCCAAAAATGAAAATTCTGTCATTAATTCCTCGTGTCATTTGAAACCCATAAGACTTTCATTCATCTTTGGAACACAAATGATCTTTTTGATGAAATCTGAGCAATTTCTGTCCCTCCATTGACACTGACCGTCTACGCAACTACCACTTTAACGCTTCAGAAAGTTCATAAAGAGATATCTTATCATGAATGGAGTGGTTTAGTCAAAAATTTCCTTAGGAGACTTAACCGCTTTATATGATGAACAGATTGAGTTTAGGCTTTTATTTACATATAATCATTCATTAACTCACACATGAGTTATGATAAATGGAAGCTCAAGCATGTTCGCTTGACATTTGAGATCCAATGAGGTTCATTCTTGTGTAGCAAACAGGTTCAGTTGAGCTTCTGGTTGTGTTGGCTAATCAATGTTTATATGTGAATAAAAGCCTAAATCAAATCTGTTCATCATATAAAGCGATCATGTCTCTTCAGACTAAACTGCTCGATTCATTGATTAGTTTTATGATTTCTTTATAAACCTTTTAAAGGGTTAATGTGGTAGTTGCATTGCTGTCAATGGTGGGACAGAAGAAACACCTCAAATTTCAACAAAAAGATCTTAATTTTTGTTGCGAAGATGAACATAAGTCTTAAGGTTCGGAACAACATGAGGATGAGTAAATGATTACAGAGTTCAAATATTTGGGTATACTATCTCTTTAAAAATTCTTTAGCAACCAATATAAATTTCTTTTTCAGGTTTGTATCAGCTATCAAGTAGGACCTCGTGGATAGGATCACACTTTGAGCAGATAGTTGCCCGTCCCAGACTGCAGGAGAATGTTTTGCAAAGCAGAGCTCTACACTGTGGACATTATGCCTTACAAACCATCACCAAGATGGAATCTCCAAAAGTTCTGAAACCACAGAAAGGAGCTGAACCTGAAAATAAGACCAACCAACAAAAGAAAGAAGAAGAGGAGGAGGATGAAGAAGATGAAGATAACAGCCCTGAGTACATCCCCAAAAGACAAGCCAAAAATCCAATGATTAAGATTGGATACGCATGGTAAGTGCAGCTTAAATTGCATGTTTGAATTCTTTTAAACTAGTACTGAAAATCTATGAATTGAGTAGCAACTGACTTGAGTTTTTCTCTTAGGATGATTGGCTTGCCTACTGGAATCATCGGCTTTATTCTGGCAAAAAGACAGGTGGACAAGAACCGACTGAAGCAGCTGAAAATCAGACAGCGAATGAAGAATTCTAATGAGGGCGATTACGAGCATAACCGATATAAACCAGCCCCCAGGATGCAGTGAAAGCTCTACTTCTGTGAAATGACTATTGTACTAAAGAATGGCTTCATTGAACACTAATCATCAGGTTGCCATGGAGACCATGAACCATGCAGAATATAACAAAGACATTGTAGAAAGCAATCATTTATTATGGTGGACCTTTTGATCTTATAAACAAGGATTTGATGAAGACTTTGCATTTAGGTTTGCAATATATATATATATATATATATATATATATATATATGAGAATTACATATATATATAGCTGTTTTGATGTTGTTGCAGTTATTACCATGCTTGATCATAAACATTAAAAATACAACCAATATTATCAATAAAAAAAAAATGAAATTACTGAATAATATTCGTTTTCCTTTTAATCATGTCGATTCTCACAGTAAATGACTACAAATAAAGCTTCAGCCACATTGTGAGAACATTGTAACAAAAAGAAATCCACGTTTACATGTTATAATTCTAATATAACAAATGTATTTAGATGTAGTTAAGACTGTTTATAACAACTTATTTACAGTGTATTTTGGTGCTAAACAAAAATGGAAAAGGCATCAATGTACATCACAATCTGTGACATTTAAGTGTAGTATCAGATTCAAAGGCATTTCCAAAACCTAAAGCAAAGAAATATTTTTAGAAATAGTTTTTCTTTTTATTATGGTAACAAAAAAAAAATCCACGTTTAAATGTTATAATTCTAATATAACAAATGTATTTAGATGTAGTTAAGACTGTTTATAACAACTTATTTACAGTGTATTTTGGTGCTAAACAAAAATGGAAAAGGCACCAATGTACATCACAATCTGTGACATTTAAGTGTAGTATCAGATTCAAAGGCATTTCCCAAAACTAAAGCAAAGAAATATTTTTAGAAATAGTTTTTCTTTATAAAATGTCTAATAAATACTCTAAATTCCTAAACTGAAATACAGTTAGATTGCATGTACAAAGCAGAAAACCTATATACGCTTCTCCAAAATGTACCATACCCATGTAACTTCAATAGTAAATACAGCAAATATAAGTCTATACAGTAGAAATTTGCATAATGCAGACCATTTCTAAAAGTGAGCATCCATTACCATGACATGGACCAGAACAATGCCAATGTAATCTTGCTAATATTTTATGATAATGTACGCATATGGTTTGTTAATCTCAAATAATAAGTCATGGAAATTATATTCATCCCTTTGTTTGATCCGTATAATGCTTGATATATTTTACTAGTTCAGTATTATTTGAGTATATATTGTTTGGGAATTAACTGAGAAGACAGTGCATAGTGAATAAACAGTAAAGCCATTATGAAAGTACAGAAAAGCTCCATCCGCCAGCTGGACGCTTCTATCTCTCCGCGAATCCGATAATTTGCAGGAGGAAGAGGAAGATCTGGACAATGTCAACATAAAGGGAGAGAGCAGCAAACACATACTCCTCTGGGCTGATGGAGAGCTTCCTGTTTCCAATGAGCAGCTGGGTATGATAGGCCAGAAACTAATATTTCAAAACACAAACGCAAAAGTGATTTTAGGATGGAGAGAGTGAACAATGTTCGCATGCAGAACCAAAATCTTCCAAAAAAGCGAATTGACATACCAGAGTGAATGCAATGGCTCCTATAGCTGCATAGAGCATGTGAAGCCATGGGACCTGAAAAACAAACAAAGAAAACAAGTTAAATTATCGAATTACAATTTCCGTGCAAATAAAAGACGCAAAGTCATGCTTACGTATTTGAATGACAGCACGATAACCGTAATGATGCCAGTCACAAACACCACGACTCCGAGTACGGTGAAAAAGCCCGCACATTTAGTGAAATCCACCTGTAGAATAGAAAATTGTGTTAACACACACTTTGACACAATGCCTGTAAAATCATGCTGCTGTTGTTCATATCAAATGTGCACCCCACCTTAGTCTGAAAGCAGAAGATGGTTACCGCAACACAGACGACAACAGTGATTCCCAGAGCCAGGAACACAGCCTTAGTGCTGTAATAACTGCAAACACAAATTTATTTTAGTCCCGTTTCACATGTACATACATCTGGAAGCTTGTTTCGGCCACTGAATAAAAAATAAAATAATTGTGACTTTTTATCTCACGATTCTGACTTTTTTTTCCTCAAAATTGCGAGTTTATATCTCGCAATTCTGACTTTTTATCTCGCAATTCTGAGAAATAAAGTCGCAATTGCGAGTTAAAGTCAGAATTGCGAGATATAAAATCACAATTGCGTGATATAAAGTCAGAATTGCGACTTTTTATTTCACAATTCTGACTTTTTTTCTCACAATTGCGAGTTTACATCTCGCAATTCTGACATTATAACACATAATTGTGAGTTTATATGTCAAAATTCTGACATCTTTTCTCAGAATTGTGAGATATAAACTCGCAATTGCGACTTATCAGGCCAATTCTAAGGGGAAAAAAATACTAACTTCTTTCCCAAGAATAGTTTAAATTTCACAATTCTGACTTTATATCTCACAACTCTGACTTTGTATCATGCATTTCTGACTTTATAACAAGCAATTGTGACTTTGTATCTAGCAATTCTGACTTTATATCTCGCAATTCTGACTTTATAACTCACAATTCTGACTTTATATCTCGCAATTCTGACTTTATATCTCGCATTTGCAACTTTATATCACGCAATTCTGACTTTATATCTCGCATTTGCAACTTTATATCTCGCAATTCTGACTTTATATCACGGAATTCTGACTTTATATCTCGCAATTTTGACTTTATATCTCGCAATTCTGACTTTATATCTCGCAATTCTGACTTTATAACTCGCAATTCTGACTTTATATCTCGCAATTCTGACTTTATATCTCGCAATTCTGACTTTATATCTCGCAATTGTGACTTTATATCACAAAATTCTGACTTTATAACTCGCAATTCTGACTTTATATCTCGCAATTCTGACTTTATATCTCGCAATTCTGACTTTGTATCTAGCAATTCTGACTTTATAACTCGCAACTCTGACTTTATATCTCGCAATTGCGACTTTATATCACAAAATTCTGACTTTATATCTCGCAATTCCGACTTAAGTAAACTCGCAATTGTGAGAAAAAAAGTCAGAATTGCGAGACAAAAAAATTCGCAACTTCCTTTTATATTTTTCATTCTATGGCGGAAACAAGCTTATTGTAGTAATGGGTAACTAATAACTAGGTACTAACCCTTTAACCATGTTGTAACCATATACAGTATATATATATATATATATATATATATATATATAATTTTAAGTGAACTTTTTTATGATTCAATTAGCTTAATTAACAGAACCCCAGTCTGGGAAACCCATTAATAGGCAAGTATCAAATATTAAAAATACAGTGGCAACAAAGCATAAAAGGGGGGTGGAAACAAAACCTTTCCATCACAAAGAAAGTGTAAAGTATATCCATTGAAACTCTATTGACAGTCCTCATGCCATAATCATGCTATTTTACCGTTTTCCCCCACTCACTGTATCTCATCTTGCGTGAGACATGCCTCACCTTGCAATGTTTCCAGTCATGAATGACAAGGCCAGCGTCTAAAACAAAACATGCAATGTTATACAAAGACTTTAAATAACATCCTTAAAGGGATAGTCCACCTTAGATCACTTGCTAACCCTCAAGAGTTTCTTTACCAGACAGTTGACGTTAGCTATTGACTTCCACAGTATTGTGTTTCTTACTATGGAAGTCAGTGGCTCCCATCAAACTGTTTGATAACCAACATTCTATAAAATATCTTTTGTGTTAAGAATTTTTATTTGTGGGTGAACTATCCCCTTAATACTTTCTCTACACCATTACATGAAAAAACAATACTGGCCATTACAGGTTTGGCCACATTTCCACTTCAAATTGAATTTTCCAACTCACAAAAATGGCCAACAGGATAAGGTTCCATGGGAAACGCCTCCTAAAAAGTGACAGAGCAAATGCTAAATCCATTGGTTCACATGACAACTTATGTTATTTTTTTGATGAGGGCTTTAGTTTTTAGATTAAATCTTTTTTTTATATACTGTGGTATGATTTTTGTGTTACTAAACTATAAGCAGTAGCTGCTATGAGACCAATTCAGAAAAGGAGTGATCATCTCACCTTGGTCCCGTACAGCAAACCAGTACGATGTGTGTGACAAAATAGATAGCACTGGAAAAAAATATTGTTCAACATTTGCATTTACTGTTTTAAATGTAAAGTGTTTGACGATGTGAACAAACAAAATGTCTACGTTCTTACTATGAAACCCAGTAAATGGCAGGGTTTTTCCTCACATACACTCCTACGGGTTCCCTGTATGAACAAAAACACACATCTGAGTTTAATCACAAAGTCTGTGAACACAAAGCACATGAAGTAACCACACCGAGAACAGAGACTCACACAAATGTGAAAATAGCCACGATGGCAGCTGTGACAAGAAGCTGAACAGCAAGGATCAGGTAAACCTGCAAAACACAATGGAAACATTATTATCCATTATAAAATTCACACACAATTTAAATTTAAGAGGACCTATTATGCCTTTTTACATGGTCAACTTTCATGTTTCTATTTGAGCATGAAAAAGGTCTGCAGTTACAAATCCCACGCCTATGGGAACTATTCTCTATATTAGTATATTAGTAAACTCAGTTTTAAAGAACTCCCTGAAACGTTTTGATTGTTGTCTTGAGTTTTCTTTTGGGAATGAACAATATTCCTCATTTAAATAACTTGACGCTTAAGGCATAAGTGTGTTATGGCCATGTCCACGAGATGCTGTTTTTCCACCTGAATCTATTGAATTAGTAAGGCAAAACTGACACCATTGTTAAACCTGGAGAAGATGAAACGTGTGATTATGGTAAAGGGCGTGACATTTGCGAAATGAGTTCAAAGTGGTTGACTAATAACACCACATTGATTGCGTTGACCAAGAAAGAAGGGCTTCATAGGGAGAGGAACTAAACACAGCATTGATGACAGACTGGGAAAAGAGGAGCTACTACAATGCTTAATAAGGTGTTTTTGAACATTTAAACATGAAAACCTATCCCCAAATATGATATCAAGACTTTGTAAAAGGGCATAATATGATCTCTTTAATCCTAAAAAAACTCTTTTACTTTGAAGATGATGCCAGTTATAGAAAAATGGTTCCTTACTTTCCGTATAAAACTATGGCGAACGCTGGTACTCTCGAATCCATCTGTGGTGGTAAATCCTTCATCGTCACCTGTAACAATCATGTTTTCAGTGAAAACTACATTTTATGAAACTTAAAACCATGATCATCTAAACAAAGATTAAAATAGAAATATTTATTGTGCGTCATTTTTAAATCAATATCAATTTTAAATGATGGTTGGGTGTCATTTCTAAGTTTTACCCAATATAGTCTGTTAAAGTTAGTGTACTTGTTTACAATGCCAGTAAATAGCATGTTTGAGATGAAATATGAAATATGAGACATGATGTAAATCAAGAGAAATCAAATAGCATTTATAAATTTGAATGTGCTATTATTGTGTCATTTCCAATTTTATTAAATTATGCAAAAAGTGTGAACATTTTAATTGTCTTCCCTAGAAGACAATTAAATTATTTTAATTAATTATTTTAATTCCCTAGAATACAGGGAACACATTATGAAAAATTATGACTTCAGTGTAAATTCAATTCAATGCCTGGTGTATGATCTTCTAAAATTAAATTTTCTGAAAATTTGATTATTTAAGTACCGAACCACATCCTAAACCACTTAGCAACATAGTAAGCTGGCCAGGAGGACTTATTGTTCATGTTGTTCTTAAATGTTTCAGGAGCATGAGCACAGTGATAGTTTCAGCTTATAAAAGTGAAGATTTACTAGATACAGAAATAATGCAACTTGCCTATACCAGGAGGAATGACAGGGATGACTGGTAGACTTGGTGGCGGGTATCCCGCAGGCTGTCCTCGGTATGGATCATTGGGTTGTGGGTAAGGCGGTTGTCCCCCGTATGGAGCATTGGGCTGTGGGTAAGGCGGTTGCCCCCCGTATGGAGCATTGGGCTGTGAGTAAGGTGGTTGCCCCCCGTATGGAGCATTGGGATGTGGGTAAGGTGGTTGTCCCCCGTACGCATTGAAGCCATATCCAGGGCCAGAAGGGGGGTAACCTCCCCCAGGCTGAGGGTTTGAGAGCAGCCGGGACTCATCATAACCCGGAGGGAAATCTGACCTTGACATGCTGCTTTAACTCCTGCTGGGTAAATAAGATACCATAAGAAACCATTTATGAAATTAAAGTGTGGATGGATGCAACCAAAGTTAAAATCAGATTTGCACCAAAACAAAAATAAGAATTTATTTATTTTTTGAGCTCCCCAAAATTGGACAGTTGAAGACTGGAGAAATGTTGCCTGATCTTACGAGTCTCGATTTCTCTTGAGACATTCAAATAGTAGAATCAGAATTTGGCGTAAATAGAATGAGGACATGGATCCATCATGCCTTGTTACAATGTGCAGGCTGGTGGTGGAGGTGTAATTGTGTGGGGAATGTTTTCTTGGCACACTTTAGGCCGCTTAGTGCCAATTGGGCATCGTTTAAATGACACGGCCTACCTGAGCATTGTTCCTGACCATGTTTTTCGGGCCACCATGTACCTCTGATGGCTACTTCCAGCTGGATAATGCACCATGTCACAAAGCTTGAATCATTTCAAATTGGTTTCTTGAACATGACAATAAGTTCACTGTACTAAAATGGCCCCCACAGTCACCAGATCTCAACCCAATAGAGCATCTTTGGGATGTGGTGGAACGGGAGCTTCGTGCCCTGGATGTGCATCCCACAAATCTCCATCAATTGCAAGACGCTATCCTATCAATATGGGCCAACATTTCTAAAGAATGCTTGCAGCACCATGTTGAATCAATGCCACATAGAATCAAGGCAGTTCTGAAGGTGAAAGGGGGTCAAACATAGTATTAGTAAAGTCTTCCTAATAATCCTTTAGGTAAGTGTATCTGTTGTAATGTTATTTGGTCTTCCTACATAATTTATCTCTGGAATACATAGATGCAATAATGTTTTTGTCTTCTTAAATTTAATTTTCTACTCTGAAGTAACGTCTAAATGCGTCTTGGGGATAAATACATTTTTTTTTTATCTAAACACCTTAAAGGGGCTTAAACTTTAGTTAGCGTGTAATGTTGCTGTTTGAGAATAAACAACATCTGCAAAGTAACACGCTCAAAGTTCAAACTAAAGAAAGATATTTGCTTTTTGAAGAAATCATTTTAAGGACTACAACAAACGGCTGGCAGGGACTACTCGACATTCCTCACAGGTTAGTAACATCACTAACCCTCAAAGTTACATAAACCCCACGCCCGGGAACACACAGTCCATGTTAAGAAGAGGAAGAGTTGTTGTAGAGCACATTTGTCTGCTCAAGCTGTTGCATCCAGTTTTTGCATGCTATGTAACAAATGCAATGACATGTCACTCTGTAGTCATCTCACAACAGTTCCCAACTTGAAACATTTCAAAATTTACCTGAATTGCTTTGCAATTTGTAATTTTCAGTCAATTAAAATGCTTTTTTCCAGTTAGTCACTGAAGATTTCTGAGTGTTAAAATATCATCTCATGCTCAAATGTTTAACAATTGTTGGTAAATTATAATACATAGTTATATTATTAAAGTCAGTGGTTTTAAAGCAATTTAAAAACACCTAAAGAAACTTTATGAAAAACATAAATTGTAATTAGATAGACTTGACATAGACCTAATTGTTTAATATTAATAAGTGATCTTAATATCAACAGCCCAAATCATGAAACTTGTCAATGGTTTTACTGGTTCCCAATTGTTTTACAATTACGTTATTGAAGTGAGAATGCAGGGGAAATAACAAATAAAGAATTGCAGGTTGTGAGAAGTTCAGCGAGTTTCATTTTTGAAAACAATTTAGGCATAAATGTTAACTGACTTGTAGAACATTTCTGAGAAAGCACTAAACTTAGAATTCCTTCCTGCTTCAAGTTCAACATCTTTTCCCAATAAGACTTCTGTGATAAAGATAGCAATGTGGCTGTGCGGGTTTTGAGAGGTCCAGATGCACAACACAGATAAGTGGACATAAATTCACTCTGCAAGTCCACCCACACCCAGTGCAAGTCCACACCCAGAGTTTTGAAAGGTTTCTTTCCATTTTAATCCCTACAATGGCATGCATAAAAGACATGAACTGAAGAGTTTTGGAAATAAATTATCAGGGAGTATAATCTCCTTGTTATTCAATTAGTTTATGCAAGCGCCACTATTATTATGTAGGCCTGTTGTTATTATCTGTTGGTTGTAGGCCTGTCATGATCATACATTTTGTGCTGATGATAAATGATCATACTAATACAGTAGGCTTCACAAATATTGGCACCCTTCTTAAATAGGAGTAATACTGACAGTGAAAATTTGTTTTTGCAATTTCTCCTCCAAGCCTTTCATTCAAAATATTCACAAAAATCTAACTAATGTGATTAAAGTCGAATAATTGAAAGGAAAAATAGGAAACAAATTTTAAAAAAAAATCTAAAATATATGAATTCACCCCTTCATTTAATACTTCCTTCCCGTGTAACCTCCCTTTGACAAAATAACAGCTTTGGATTTTCTCATATAACGTGTAATATTTAAAATATTCCCAAAAATCTAACGTTTAATTGATAATTACACAAAACATAAATGTGGAATAAATGAAATAAATGTTTTTCTCCAAAATATGCGTCACAATTATTGACACCCCTACAAATTCTAATGAGTAAAAATCAAACTGAAATATCTTCCATAATATGGTATAAGTTCTCAGTAATCAGGAACACTTAAGTCATGACTTCCTGTTTAACTATATATGAAGTGAAACACAGGCCAAATTCTAATAGTCATCCATCACTGAAGGAAAGGATACTGTAATGATGTGTAACAAAAGTTGTTGAGCGGCACATATCAGGGTTAGTAGAAAAGTACCACTAGCTCATCCCCACTGTGAAGCATATGGTGGTGGAACTTTAATGCTGTGAAGCAAATTTTCTTCTAAGACCCTAGACAACTTTTTAGGATACATGGTAACATAAACTCTATTAATTAAGTACCAGCAGATATTCTTTCTTTCAATTTGAAAATGACCCAAAGCATATTGTACTCCCCTGACCCTATAGAAAACCTGTGGGATGAGCTGAAGAAAAGAGTCCACGAGCATGGATCTATGAATCTGAAGGTTCTGGAGAAAATCTGTATGGAGGAATGGTCTCAGATCTATTGCCTAATTATCTAATTATATTTTGTTCATGTTCCTTACAGTGTAAGCCTCATATGTTATTTTGTGGCTAATACTAAATATTTTAACTGGAACTACAAACCCCATTGAAATTCACTCTCTGGACTCAGACCCCCGCATTTTCAGCCTTAAATATACATAATATATATTACTTTGTAACATAACAACATAACATAATTTATATGAAGGAAGACCTTTTGACTATATGCATTTAGCCAACATTCTTTTTCATATTATCTGGTATGTGATTGAAATTTAAACTGAACAATTATTGTGGTTATCTCAAAAATATTACAAGAAAGAAAGAATAATCGAATGTGTAATTCCATTGTGATCACAGCAAAAATAGCATTAACCATATTTTAAACACAGTCTTCCTGGAAATAAACAGCCGACGAGGCACAGACCATGAAAGGCCTTACAGTAAGTGGATTGAAAACAACTAGCATTTCCTCAGGAACTAAGTCTCCCTACGCTTAAGTTTAGGAAGTGAGATTTTTGGAATTTGAACGTTACTTGTTTTTTTACGCGTTAAAACATTACTTATGCACCAGGATCAGCACTTCCTTCCTCTTATCAAACAGATGTAAAGCAGCTCACACAGAACCACACAGTGAGGTCAGCATGAACATGTGACACACATCTGCTAAGGAAAATGTGATTCAAGCTAATTCAAAGTCTAACCATGAGTAAATCAGTTCATCGTTTACTCAAAGTATCCTGGGAAAAGGCGTTTCTACACCTCATGTGTGGGGAGGAGTGACCGACAAATTCACAATCTTGAGTCATAGGCAGTTGCTAAATGACCAAAACATTCCAGGATACGTGACATAACTCTAAGAACAACATACAACCATGTTTAACGTCAACTTTTTACTTTTAGACAATGCACATTGAAGGACTTTCTTGTCTATCTGCAGGCTATTTATAATGTTTACAGAAACATGTGCAGGGCGTAGTGACCGACAAATTCACAATCTTGAAAGAGCAAATACACTGAGTCATAGGCAGTTTCTAAATGACCAGAATATTCCAGGATACGTGACAAAACTCTAAGAACAACATTCAACCATGTTTAATGTCACCTTTTTACTTTTAGACAATGCGCATTGAAGAACTTTCTTGTGTATCTACCTCTGTGGTATGCAGGCTACTTAAAATGTTTACAAAAACATGGATGGTGCCGTGTAATTCAAGCCAGACTGGAAAAGAATGTCTTCATTCTTGTTTCAGCTCAACACTGCCAGCATGAGTCAAGCAGGCCCTCCACACACTGTTACACCATTATGTACTCTGCTAAGCAACCTTTAAATATAACTTGGAAAATAAACTTCACTTTCTTCACTTTCCATACCGGTCCACCCTGATGCATGAGATTTGCCAAAATTATATGCAATCTGTCATGTTCAAGTAAATTTTACACAGAGAAAAAGTTAAAACTTTTACTTCAGTTTTTTTTTTTCTGACAAAATTGATCAGGCATAGTGGAATTAATTTACAATTACTATTTCTGTGTTGGATAGGGGCCTAGAAAACTTTAGGATGGTTCGCCCAAAAATTAAAATTGTCATTAATTGTTCACCCTCATCTGTTCCATAAAACTTCCGTTTATGTTCGAAATAAAAGTAAAATGAAGAAATAAAAATGAAGCTATTTTGATGAAATCTGGGTGAACCAATGATGTTTGAGCTTCTACAAGAACCAATGAGGTTTGTTCTCGCGCGTCAAGCTACTGAAGCTAGTTCGGTTGAGCTCTTGTTTATTGTTCGCTGATCAATGTTTATGTGAACGACTTCCTAAATTTATTCAATTTGTCATACAAATGATTTAGTCTCTTCAGATAATTTGGACTAAACCGCTCAATTCATATGGATTAGGCCAATTTTACGATATGAACTTTTTGAAGTGCCAAAGTAGTTGCGTAGCTGTCAATGGAGGGACAGAAATCGCTCAGATTTCATCAAAAAAATATCTTCATTTGTGTTCCGAAAATGAACGAAAGTCTTAGTCTTAGTCAGGTTTAGATGGAAGGACATAAGGGTTGTTAATTATTGACGATTTTCATGTTTGAGGACACACTTTAAAACACTTAGCAACCAATCTGAAACAACAACAAAAAAGGCTGTTTCAATGCCTAGTAAGCTGCCTATTAGCGTTTTTCCATCATAATTACATTCGGTGCCCAAAAGTTGTTTAGCTTCTAGGCAGCTCAGAGGTTTTGAAACAAGAAGCCACAGACGGCAAGCTAGCTAATCCAGTTCCTGGGCTGGAGTGCATTTTAGAGAGAAAGTGTTATCTTCACTTACTCCCATTTTCCTAGAATACAATTTAATCTTTAAAAATACACTAAAACAAAGTGAATTAAATTACAAATACAAAACTTAAACAAAGTAGAAGTCAATTAAATTGTGAAATATGTATACAGGCTAAGTCACGACTAAAAGAGCTTGACGTCATAAAACATGTTCACAGCTTGCCCTCACTCACCCCTTGCAAATATTTAAGGTAACCGTGGTTTTCGCCTAAATAACAACTGCTACATATATTTTACTACTGTAAAAACTTAATGGATTAATCATTTTAAGTAAAAAAAACATTTTGAACAGTCTTTTTTGTTTTACAAGAGCACGTGATTGTACAACATAGCAATAATATTCTTACCACGCACTGTCGACAATCCAGAAAACTTTATACGATCGATGCCGAAGCTTGGAGAAAGAAAGATCAGACGATATAATCCTTCAGACTGAGCCTATTGAAATAAAAACCCGTGAGTTGACACCCTGATCCACCGTCTTCAACAAGCCAGCAGTCAGAGAGTCAGGCGATGACGTTCAGTTTAATAGTGCTCATGATGCTTACAAGCCAGCAGGTGGAGTCAAAAGAATCTGAAACATGTTGCGTTTAACTAATCTACAAAATAGCCGTTGTACCAATAAAAGTATGTTTTAGCCCCGAATAAAATGAAAACGACACCTAAATAATTGCATCTCTCTGTTCTCTTTATGTAATGCTTCTCCCCCCAAAAAACTGTCGAGGCGTGTGGTAAAGTTGACACACCCAACCCAAGCTACACCATTATTTATGTTAGAACAAGCTGTCATGTGTGTGTTCTTGTGTGTGTCGCTTCCGTTGTCTTACACCAGGTGGTGCTATATTGCAGTTCCTTTCAGCAATTTCTCATTTTCAAGGGATATTCACCCCAAAATTAAAATTCTGTCATCATTTAATGTTGTCATTTCTTTCATCTGCTGAACACAAAATAAAAAAGATATTTTGAAAAATATGAGTAACCAAAGTTGACTGGCCCAATGACTTCCATAGTAAGAAAAACAATAACATGGAAGTCATGAAAAACAACAAAAACATAGCCTAAGTAAATCGTTTATATTTCTGTAATGACTTCCATAGTAAGAAAAACAACAATAACAAATAACATGGAAGTAACATTCTTGAGATAGAGATTGAGTAAATGATTAAATATTTATTTATTTATTTTATTTTATTTATTTATTTATTTATTTATTTTTTGAGGGGGGTAATAAATTAAGTTTAGCTTATTGCTTACCTTATTAAGATTAGCAGTGCGACAAAGTCAAATGGAGCGATTAGAGATAGGGTCACAAAACTACAGGTTTATTTTTAGGTAACAGTTATGGTAAAACATGCTGAGTGTGCAATAAATGTAATATTTGTGCAAAAACAGTCTATGAAATGTTATCGCCCAATAATAGCTGCCAGATACAAATAATGCATCTTATAAAAAATGCACGAAGATATAGAAAAAAATAAAATACGAGTCAAAGGAGGATCTGGCCACTCGTAGTTGTACCTTTTAATTGCGTCATCGTCGACACGCCCTCTAGAATGGCGCTTCCGGACTGGACAGTGTATTTACTTTGCATTGCTTCAATATGTGGAGGGTTTTACATCTGTCGTTTCCCTAAATGCGCCAGAAGAACTGCATGGAAAAACAGCCCGATCGGTAAACTGATGGCTCGCACAGAGAAACCACTGTTTTGGATAGCGTAAGTGGCTTATTTGGCCTGCTGCCGCAGTCTGTTTCATGTTTACACAGGCTACTGTTTTTATAACGTTGCACTCTGTCGTAAATGATATTTACCTAAACAGTTTTGTATGTAATATATAACGATTTACGTATCGTTCCCTTCAGTGAATGTCATTGATTTGTCATTTTATCATGGTCCGCGACCGTGATTAATGTAGAAATCTAATGAAAATCTACTAACAGTAAAATGTAAAACGTCAACACCATGGTTAATCAATGAAAGTATGCTCTCTTATTAAACAAACTAGGGTACTTGTAATGAAATTCACTAGCCTAAACACTTAGAAACATTCATTTACTCCCCTAATTGATTATTTAGATTTAATTTACAACATTTCTGCCCAAATATCATATAATAACTAACTATTATAAGTATTAAAAGCCAGGCATGAAACACTCTTCTTTAAAAACACTTCCAGGTACTCTCTGTATACGCGGACCAAACTTGGGTACATATTTCATAAGAGGCAGATGAGGAAAGCACGAGAGCGGTACCCCACTGGCCATTCCAGAACTCAACCTACTATAATAAACGGTGAGCAGAAACATCTTTTCCCATCATACACTCAACAGCTGATTACCAATAATTAACGTCAAGTTTATTTTCAACAGGCATCAAGATAATACCGGTACCCGTCTTATCAGACAACTACAGCTATGTGGTCATTGACACTGCATCCAACACGGCGGTTGTGGTTGATCCTGCCGACCCTCAGCCTGTTCAGGTTGGATTCAAAACAAGGAGTTTCAGAAATAGTTTTCTGGATTATATATCTTACTGTAATGAAACTGCCAAACCCATGTGGTTTTGTGGAAATGACTCCCGCTTCCTCACTGGTTTACCAAAATGGTGGAAGATGGAATCATTTTCACTTATTTTTATTGGAAATTTGTCATTGTAATGGACAGATTCCAGTTTTTCATTCTCACAAATGCAAAAGTACTGTAGTAACATCCAAATATGTAGGACCCTTCATATACATGAAGAGATGCTTTCTGGGGATGTGTCATGTATAAAGTCACGTGTCTGTAACTTATCTTTCACATGATATTAACCAGAGCCTTAGATTTGTCTTCTCATTTCTAATCTTATTTCATGGTCTGTCTTCTTCACACCCACACAGGCATGTCTAGAGGAAGAGGGGGCGGCATTACAAGCTGTTCTGTGCACGCACAAGCACTGGTAAGACCAAATTTGAAAATGCCTGAATGCTGCACAATGTATTAGCAGCAATTGTATTGCTTTTATTTTTATTATGAAGATAGTTTTAGTGTTGTAATGTCACATTGCACCAGTTCTAAGACACATGAGGCATCTAACAACATTTAAGGGTTAGTTCACCCAAAATAATTAAAAAATAATAATAATATTGTTTCAAACCCATAAGACTTTGTTCATCTGGAACACACATGAATATATCATTAATATTCTCTCGAAAATTTCTAATTTAGGTTTTTATTGACAAAAACTTTGCCCAATGCACATGCATAGAGCACATCAAATATGGTAAAGTGAGTATCTCTCTTCAGAAGACTTGGATACTTTTACTATGTGTTTTTTAAGCTTGAAAATGTTGGTTGCATGGATTTTCAATGGTTGGACAAAAATGATGTAAGAATATTAAGATTAGGGCTGTCAAAACGATTAATCGCGATTAATCGCATCCAAAATAAAAGTTTGTGTTTACATAATATATTGTGGGGGCACTGTGTATAATTATTTTAGATATATAAATACACACACATGCTTGTATATATTTAAGAAATATTTTCGTGTATATTCTGTATATGGATTTATATATAATTTATATTATATATAAATATAAATATTTTATATATAAATAATATTTTTTTCTTAAATATACATGCATGTGTGTTTATATATATATATATATATATATATATATATATATATATATACAAAATAATTATACACAGTGCACCCACATATATTATGTAAACACAAACTTTTATTTTGGATGTGATTAATCGCGATTAATCGTTTTGACAGCCCTAATTAAGATATATCTCAACTTGAAGATGAAGAAAGTCTTTTGGGCTTAGAATGACATGAGAAAAGAATAGACTTTGCATTTCTGGGTGAACTTAACCAGATCAAGATTGAATAGCTAAACACAAAAATTAAATCAAAGTATTTATATACATTTTTCCCTAACCAGGGACCACAGTGGAGGAAACAGGGCTCTAAAGAGGCGCTACAGTTCTTGTCGAGTGTATGGGAATGCTATGGACAACATTCCAGGCCTTACACAGTCAGTACCTTTGAATATATAATAATTTCAGATGACGTTGTGTAGTACTTAAGATCATGAGACGGACCACTTACATTGATGTTTTGTGAATTTAGCCCCCTTTCAGACAAAGACACAATAGATTTTGGAACTCGGCTGCGCTTCAGGGCCTTCTTTACACCTGGGCACACAGTGGGTCACATGATCTACCTGCTCGATGGCCGGGTGATCGGTGGCCCCAGCAGCTTGTTTTCAGGGGATCTGGTATTCCTCTCTGGATGTGGTGAGTGTGGCAATAAACATTGCTATCTCAGAGTGCTCTTAAAATGTCATTGTATCATTTTTGTTTAAAATATTTGTAGTGTTATTGTTCCCTGCCTTCAGTGTTTGACATATAGTGTACAAATGCTTACATTATGATTTACCCCATACCGATGCACAGCAAGGCATGTCAACTGCAAACAAGAATTCTTAAATCCAGATAGGCCTATTTAAAGCTCTGAATCATTTCCAACCCTTGTAGGGAGAATGTTTGAAGGTAATGCCTCAACTATGTTGTCATCTCTGGATACTGTGGGATCGCTGAACGACGATACTCTGCTTTGGCCTGGTATGAAAACACTGTTTTTTTATAGTCTTTTCACACGTGAAGTTGTTAACCAGTCAATTTTGTCCTTGGGTTATATGTTTCATGTTTCAGACTGTTCATACTTTATCCTGGGATCATAATACATACTGGATAGACAGTTATTTGGGGTTTATTGGACAGAACATAACCTGTTTGTGTCTCTTCATGACTCCAATTAAAGCTTTTGTGGGAAATTTTGATTTCCCGTTGGCGCTGAAACTAAGCACAATGCATGAGAGTGTCTGCAACTATATAAATTGTATCAATTTTTATGTATTTATGGCATTCTTGCACCACATTTAGGGCTTTTCCACTTCAAATAATTAACCCTGGGTCATTTTAAACCTTGGCTATATGTAATCCTGGGTTATTTTGCTCCACATTTCACAATAATCATAATTTACCCTGGGGTTAATTTATCCTGGGTAATCATTTGCATAATTTGCAATGTCATTGATTGGACGAGCCCAGCATCCAACCTGTTTAAAGGCATAATACATAAATCATTATATATAATGTAGCATTGCACACCCTTATATTATATTGTCGACTTTTTTTTCTGAATGGGTTTTCTGGACTATAGAGGAAAGAATTAAACGAGTAGTTCACTTTTAAAAAAAACTTTTGCTGATAATTTACTCACCCCCATATCATCCAAGATATCCATGTCTTTCTTTCTTTAGTCGAAAAGAAATTAAGGATTTTGATGAAAACATTCCAGGATTTTTCTCCATATAATGCACTTTACTGGGAACCAAACGGTTCAAGGTCCAAAAGACAGTTTCAGTGTAAACTGCAAACTGTTCAAAGGGCTTTATATGGAAAAGCTGATAAAGTCACAAAAGTTATGTTAACATTTAAGTCTTCTCGGTTACTTATAGAGCAGCTTTCTCTACCCTGAACGAGATTATAATGTTATTCCCAGGTGCTGATGTATATAAAATGATACATTTCTCTCGGTTGTTTAGTTTTCTTAACCTTATTGCGCCACATTGTGCCTGGTGTATGCCCACTTTGGAGCAATGCATCCTTGCTCAATTAAAAGTAATACTTTCTTTCAAAGAAAACAAACTTTTGAATATTGCATTCCAGATATTTCATGTTGCACCGTGAACAGTTGCTACGATAGACCTATGACAAATAGGCCTATGTTTTTCTGATCATATTTAACATTGCCTACATTGCAATGTAATTACACAGAGATTAGATTATTAAACCGTTTTACAAAACCTGTAAAGGACATTCTTCTGCTTGAGTAGATTGATCTGGAGAGACCATTAAAGACAGACTATCTGGAGAAATATGCATCTCTGAAAGGTGTGATCAGCTCATAGTGTTGCAAGATAATGTAAACTGAAATTGTGAATCAGTGTTATTACATAGCCATTGTCTTTAGCCATAGATTGTGGTAAATATGAATTATAACATATGTTGTTATGCTATTCGTCTGTGAATTTAATCAACCCAGTGACGGCAATGAAAATGATCTGTTTATTTATATAACACCAGTGCTAATTATTGTGTGTTGTCATTGATAAATAAATAGACAGTTTATACATATATATATATATTTTTTATTATGTATATTAGACATGCTCAATTACAATAAGTATTTAAATATTTTAAATTACACAAAATGTTGCAAATATGAAACACAAATATTCAATTTGGTCGAAGATGCCTGGACCCGTCCGTTGGTTGTTGAATCTGATTGGCATCTGTGGATTTTTTTGTGGCTGTGATATCTCCATTCCTGCACTGTCATCCTGTTGAAGAAACAGAACAGATTTAATGAGTGATTCTGAAAGAAAAATGCTTCTACCATTTTCTACTGTATATGATTTAACTGAATTGAAAAGGATATGATTCGCATGATCATCCCAGATTGAATTATTAAAGTATTTAGTTTCTAAATTTTAGTAAAATAGAGAGATAGAAGGGTCTAACTAACCAATGGTCTTTTACGGGTCTGCTGGGACCTGGGCTGATGTCTGTCCCGATTTCTCCGGTTCGGTTGTGAAGGAGATTCATGAGGGTCCTGATGGTTGTAACGCCTCACTTCCAGACAATGTTTTTTTGAAGGTGCCTGATGCAGATCTTCGGTGTCCTGCTGAAAGAATAGACATAATCATGTAACTCTGAACAGATTTAATGAGTGATTCTTAAAGAAAATCATAAGAAAAATTGCTTCTACCATTTCAAATTAAACTGAATTAAAAAGGATATGATTCGCATGATCATCCCAGATTAAATTATTAAAGTATTTAGTGTCTAAATTTTAGTAAAATTAAGAGATAGAAGGGTCTAACTAACCAATGCTCTTTTACGGGTCTGCTGGGACCTGGGCTGAAGTCTGTCCCGATTTCTCTGGTTCGGTGGTGAAGGGCATTCCTGAGGGTCCTGATGGTTGTAGCGCCTCAGTTCCAGACAATGTTTTTTTGGAGGTGCCTGATGCAGATCTTCAGTGTCCTGCTGAAAGAATAGACATAATCATGTAACTCTGAACCGATTTAATGAGTGATTCTTAAAGAAAATCAAAAGAAAAATGGCTTCTACCATTTCAATTTAACTGAATTGAAAAGGATATGATTCGCATGATCATCCCAGATTAAATTATTAAAGTATTTAGTGTCTAAATTTTAGTAAAATTGAGAGATAGGAGGGTTTAACTAACCAATGCTCTTTTCCGGGTCGGCTGGGACCAGGTCTGAAGTCTGTCCTGATTTCTCCGGTTCGGTTGTGAAGGGGATTCCTGAGGGTCCTGATGGTTGTAGCGCCTCAGTTCCACACAAAGTTTTTGGAGAGGTCCGTTGTCCTGTTGAAAGAATAATAGATATAATCATGCAATCCTGGGAGGTTTCATAGACTAAATCTAAAGGGCGTATCTTTTTATCATTTTGAAATATAAAAGGATTTTAAATTGAGGACCTAGAAAACAGAGTAGTATAGCTAAAGGCAATGTTTATTTGTTTGAATACATTTTAAAATAAAAATAAGATATGTAAAGGGACTTACAGAATCTGTGCTACGTAGAAAAACCCTCTTACTCCATCTGGACATGGGTGCTCCCTCGGGATACCTGGGTGAAGCAGGTCTTTTCCGTGGGGTCTTGGCTCCCTTTGGGCTATTCTGCCTCTGCCTCCGCCTCTGCTTCCACTGTTCCCTCAACTTCACCCTCTGCTCCATAGGGATCCTGCGGTTTGCGGAAGCTGGGGCATTTTGCAAATGGTGCCTCTGCAGCTCAGGGGTTTTAAAATATCTCTTCTCAGGGATCTTGTCAGGAACAAGTGCTCCCTGTGCACAACACACAGGCACTATCTCAGGCTCAGGGACAGGTATGCATTGTGTGGACCCTCCCTTTGTAGATCCAGTGGGCACAGGTGCTCCCTGTGTAGATCTAGTGGGCACAGGTGCTCCCTGTGTAGATCTAGTGGGCACAGGTGCTCCCTGTGTAGATCCGGTTGGTACAGGTGCTCCCTGAGTAGATCTAGTGGGCACAGGTGCTTCCTGTTTGGATCTGGCATAAAAGGGTGCTCCCTGCTTCGTCCTGTGCCTCCACTCCAGTCTGGCCTTCTGCTTCCACTCCCGTGTGGTCGTCTGCCTCCACCCTGGTGTGGTCTTCTGGCTCCACTCCAGATTGGTCTTCTGTCTCCACTCCGGTGTGGTCTTCTGCCTCCACTCCGGTGTGGTCTTCAGTGTTTCATCTGAGAAGCCCGAGTGCTGGGAATGAGCCTTCTCTGATTCAACACTGAAAACCTGGGATGAGGGGCATGATGTTTCTCCTGCCTCCACTTTTTCCCCACAATAGCCTGAGAAGGAGTAATCGTACTCGAAATTCTCCGGTATGGGGTCTGAAACCTCCATTATGGCCCACCACCGGCCCGCAGCGAGAGCCGCAGTAAACTCATCTGATTCAGTAGATGAAGACTGACCTGTACTCTCAGAAATGGTGGACTTACTCATATTGATGATGTAGAAAATGAACTAGAAGTGAACAGTCCTTTTCGCAATATGAAACACTATGAAAGAAAGAGAAAGAAATGATTTTAGTAAACATACAGTACAAGAACCTGAAAGCTTGTTGTCTTAAGCATAACGCAAACTTATGCCACATTCTACATTCTACAATTTTTGTCATCTGAAGTTCCACAGACATCCGTGTGTAGCCCAATTTTTGTGTTTGCACTAACAAAAAGCTGTGCAGACATGACTGTGCGCAAGATGGAGCGAAACACAGAAAATCAAGTAGGCTATAACTGGGTCTTTAATTAAAGATAAAATAAAAATGTATACAGAGTATGCCCAGTGGCGATCCATCAGAAGAGGCAAGGGCGTATTTGTAATGTATTTAAAATGAACAATGAAGCTAAAAAAGTTAATTGTTATTTTTATAAATTTCCCTAGTGATGTGCATAACTTGTATTCACACAATGTTCGGTTGTTGAGGCAAATTTGATTGATTAAATGAATCGGTTTAAGGCCAATAAGCTTTCAGTATCACTTCAGTGTGTCATCAGATCTGCTATCGTTTTGTCAATGAAATCTAAATTATCAACAATTTTATATTTACATATATAAGCTTTGATCATCATTGATTTACATATTATCCTCACATTTCCACACAAATCGCCAGTGTATACTGTAAAAAAAATATTTTCACTATTTGTTTTCACAACATTTTTTCTTTTGTCAAATCAACTTAAATGATTTAGTTCAGATAACATATTATTTTGAATTTTTGATGATTAAATCATTCTCCTTCATTGTATTAACTCACTTTTTCCATTTGAATCAACTTAAATTTTTAAGGCAACCAGGTTACTTATTTTTTTAAGTTAAACCAACAATATTTTTTTACAGTGCCATGCCTAATTATTTATCTAAATGTAGCTACAGCATATCGAGACAATAACATTCCAACATTTAAGCAAATTCTCCTGCAAATTATGAAAAGATTCAAATTTAGATCCCAAACCTGTGTAAAAAAAAATGATACTCACCCAATCGCCAACTCGCTACTAAGAGAACAAGGCCGCTGCACTTAATATAGACTCACCGAACGTTCTAAGGAGAACAGAGAAAAGACAACATAGCCTTATGACGTTAAAGCATTTAAAAAAAAATGACTCGTTCTGAGGAATGACGCGCTCGAATGCGGCGATCATGTGACTCGTTCTGAGAAAAACAACATAGCCTTATAATATTAAAGCATTTAAAAAAAATAAAAATGACGTGTTAAATTAACACTCCTGGTGTACATATGTACACCAGGAGTGTTAAGTTAACACTGGAAATTTTGCTGTGAACAATCGACCTCGCGAGTTTGTGAGGGATGGGAGACCTGTTGAATTGAAAGTATAAATAGGCCTACAACACTTACAAAGACTGACTTTTAATTCATGTTTGTTGATACAAAAACTAGCACTCTTTATTGTATATGTTTAGCATTTGCAGCTGCGGTATAATTGAGGCTTAAACGGGAGCAAGTGAAGTTAAGAATTATTAGGCTTAACTGACAAACAAAATGAATCCCACAGATATTACAATAAAAGCACATTTCTGAAACGGAATATAATTCACAAAAAAGTTCCTGTAGGCTATCCTTTTTTTAAGCAACAGATCAGACAATGAAGAGTGCGGTCCCGAACATCAGGACGTTGATTTTATATTAAGTCATAAATATAACATGACTTACATTTTGCCTTCATTGCCAACGAAAATAGTTCCAAATAAATATATACATCGTTGCGCATCTTTGAGAAACATCCCTGACTGAGACCTTTCCAGAAGTTAGATGCTGTCTGAAGCGCAGACAGAGGAGCGAAACATAAGGATGTCTCTTATATATATATATATATATATATATATATATAAACCTACTTCTTTCAGTAGGCCTATGTTATTTTCTCTATAGGCTATATGGAAAAAGCTGATAAAGACACACGACCTTTTTTTAAAAAAAAAAAAAAATCAAATCAACAGCCTATCTAAAAAGTGTGCATCATGCCTGACACTTGATCAATTTACAGTTGGTTTTATGACTGTAGTCATTCTCTTCAAATGCTAAGTTTGAAACGTGTACCAATGTCGTGTAACTTTAGAGAGGGTCTCTATGTGCGAATGTCGAATATGCAGTGTTAAGACAAATTAATGCCAGTAGCCTACCGGTATTTAGCCTAACTGGGAATAGTTCAGCGTGAAACTTTGCGCGTAGTCGGCTGTTCCGACTCCACTTACCTGTCATACCTGGTATAGCCTACATACCCAATAAGATGGGAGTTTGGTCTTACTATATTTGTCCATTAAGCGTAGTCTAAAAAGCGGTTCGCACCGGACGAGAAGCTCAGCGCCGCGTCGCGACATCGGTATAGCACCGGACGCGTGCGCACTTTCTCAGTTTATGGACAGCAATATTGTTATGTTTAAGGACATTATGAAAGTATATTTAGCATAGCCTACTATGTTAGGATTGTACTGTATTAGGCTAAATAAAATTGTTGCAAAGAAGAGAATATCACCTGAAAATCCGATTAGCCTACATCAGCAGTTTTCATTCAAGCATCTGATGTAAATTGTAAGACTACATGTGAAGAGTTCAGATGCAAAAGCCTCTAGTGCCATTTGAAATTTTCTTCTACAATGATCGTTTTTATCAAGCTTGTTTATTTAAGTTCATGGCAATTCGGTAATCTTCATTGCCATTTAAGTGAATTTAGTGAACTTAAATATATAAGCTTGATAAAAATGATCATTTTAGAAGAAAATTTCAAATGGCACTTAGAGGCTTTTGCATCTGAACTCTTCATGTATAGGCCTATTGCTGCACAGGGTGAATTCAGTATATACATTAACGACGATTTGAGTTACTGTTTCAGGTATTGTAAATAAATGTAAATATAATAGGCTGCTGTTGCCTAGCAGGCCCTGAAAAGCATATAAATTGTAGCCTAATTTACAAAATCTGCACGCAAACTCTGACCCATGCTTACGAACGTTTAGGAGACGTGGCGACACCGATGGTGAGCTGTAGTTAATTGTCTTTTTGGTCACACCGAAAATAGAGGCCTATTTAATAAAATTATACAGAAAGATAATTCAAATATAATTTCCCTCACCAACCCTGTCACTGGAAGCAAATATCCATCTTAAATGTCCACGCCATGAGCGCGTTGGGCCGTTGTGAAACTGCGCATAGCCATAACGGCGGATGAAGGAAAATCTTAGTATGAGTCCTAATCATAAACACAGTCCATTTTTCACAATAACAGTTTAAATAAATAAAATAATCTAAACGATATTTTACTTCTGATATAAACATAAACATTTAGATTAAATATACCATTCTCATAAATTGAGTGAAACACTAGGCTACTAGCCAACATGAAATCATTACTGAGAAGTTAAAACATTTTTATATTCAATAAATATAAATATTTGTTATGGATGTGATGCTTTTGAACACTTTTCCTCTGGCATTCTGTGTTTTAATGTTTTAAGAGATAATTGCATTTCGTGATGGCAGATACACATGATAGTTTCGTGCAAATAATGCACAACAAGGGCCTGCAGTCAGCCCACACTTTTGGGCTGTCCCACTGGGGCCCACACGTGCCCCGCATTTCACGCCGGTATCTGGGCCCACAGTGGGCTGCCTGCAAGGGCCCCATTCGGGCCCCAAAGAAGCATGTTTGCTGGGAAGGTCTATCTGTTTCCATTAAAAAAATAAAAATTAATTAAAAATAATATTTGGCCAGTGGAAAAGATAGAGAAACTTTCTCTGAAATGTATTTTACAACATTTGATTTATTTATTCAAAAACAAGGCAACTAAATGATATTTATTCATGAAATGTGACGGCACATCCGTATTCATATTTCATATTGATCCAAAAAAAAAAAAAAAAAAAAAAAACAGGATTATCCTGATCCCAACAGGGGGTAGGATTTCAAGGTGGATTTCAGGGCCCGTATCCCTAAAGAATTTTTGTGCAGAAAGTGGCTCCGGCCAAATTCTAAGAAAATTCTCAGAGTCATGACGTTTTTTTTAGAATTTCCCCTAAAAGTGACACGAAAATCCCAGTTAATATAAAAGCTATTCCTCAAGATTCTTAGCGCTTAAAAGGGCTCCTAAGGCGAGATCTACTAAGAGCAGGGAAGAGGCCTTTTAGTGGCTTAGGAGTTCCCCTAAGCAGCTGCAAAACATTTCTTTTTTTTCCTTTTTTTCTCCATTTTCTGTGTTTGTAAGATATTTGTTGAGCCTTCATAAATAGACCAACCAGCAATCACAGACATTGATAAAAGCTGAGCCGTGTTACCCTCGTTAAGACCACACTGAGTTGTAACGCAATTTCAACTTCATTAAGGAGATTTCCTTGAGATAGGCCATGTTGTGTTCAATGGGGTCTATATGGGAGTGAAAGTACAAAATATGCCAGCTAGGATATTAATATGAGCAAATAAGACACGAATCATTATTTGAATGGTGTAATGAGCTGAAGTTTTCACAAATTTTAGATTCTAATGTTAGGCTATAACCCCTAGCTTACTATTCATTTTCCAGATGTTTTCTTGAATGTGAAATATTTACAATTACAGTCTGCATAAGCCTGTTTGTAATTTTTTTGTTTTTGTGCACAACTTTTTTTTGTTTAATGCTTTTGTAAACTAGCACTTGGGTGAGATTCTAAGGAAAAGCTTCATGTTCGTGTGGTGTTAATAAAGTTGGTCCTTTTTTCTCAGGACATGAGTATGCTGAAGATAACCTTCTGTTTGCTGCTGAAGTGGATCCTTGTAATGTTGTACGGGAGCAGAAGCTGCAGTGGGTGCAGCAGCAGAGGAGTCAGAGATTGTGTACAGTAAGAAAGATGAGAATTCTTTTAAAAATCCTCCTATCAAATAAGGCCAAGATGTCCAAGACAGTCCAACATAATTGTCACTAACCTTCTTTTAAAGGAATAGTTCACTCAAAAATGAAAATTATGTCATCAATTACACACCCTTATATCATTTAGTCTTTCATTCATCTTCTGAACACAAATGAAGATGTTTTTTAGTGAAATCTAAAAGATTTAATCATTTAGGCTTTTACTAAGCCATTGACCAGTGAATTTTGTAGAGCACTCAAATTTGGTAAATGTACCCTCAAGCATAATTTAGGTATGTTTGATCTATTTACCATATTTGAGTTCTGTTTGCTGATCAGTTTAAAAGCCTAAATTAAATCTGTTTGTCATGTAAAGCTATTGTTTCTCTTCACAAGACTTTGATTAATAAATTGCACTTAATATGGATGGATCTCTTTTTGAACATTTTGAACCATCACAGTTTTGGGTAAACAGATTTTCAGCGACATAAAACTCTCAGATTTCATTTAAAATATCTTTTGTGTTTCGAAAATGAACGAAAGTCTTATGAGCGACTTGAGAGTGAAAAAATAATTATAGAATTTTCATTTTTGAGAGAACTAACCCTTTTAATGTAATTATCTCTCCTCTGTATACAGTGTCCATCCACTCTAGCAGAGGAGAAGCAATACAATCCTTTCCTGCGCAGCCACTCCCAGGATCTCCAGGGGGCTCTGGGCCTGCAGCAGAAGCAGGACGAGAACTGGACGTCATATCGTGCCCGTGTTTTAGAGGAGCTGCGTAGACGGAAGGACATTTTTAAGGACCGATAAGGCTTTTATCCTCTTATGTTTGGAGGTTGCAACCACTGAAACCATTCCAAGCTAAACATACTGCTCCTCCTTACATATAAGTGAGCTGGATTAAAAGCATTAAACAGTGACCTGAAAAGTGAAGGTTTTGAGCAGTGTGAAGTTGACTTGGGCATTATTTTGTACAAAAATAAGGTTTTTTTTTTTAACTTTTAAGTATTTGGTAGACTCTGAAAGGCATTGTTTGAATTGAAAAATATTAAAATTTTTCATCTTTTTTTTTTCTTACCCTTGTCTGAGCTGTGAGCTGCTCCCAGCGTTTTGAATAACTATGGTACCACAAGCACTGATATTTATGTACTGGTTGTCATAATAAATACATGAATTGACTAACTAATATTTCTATCATTTGTTGCCCTGTGTAAATAGTGTGGCGCGATTACAAGAAGGTTTACGACAGTTAACAATATCGTTACCAAGGAAACCAAAGATGCTAATAAGTTGGAGGCATGAACGAAAAACACAAATAGACGCTAAATAAAAGGGTTTAAATGGCTATTGTCGATGCCGTTAGTAGTTTGGGCTGTTTTCTGTCGTGTTAAAGCCGTAGGTGTCAGTTTATTGTTGAGTCTGCTTTTTAATACCATTAGCAAAGTAACGTTAGCTCGTTTGATCATTTGATTCAAGCACCGTATGATCCAGGTACGTTAGCTATAAATAAACAAAGACGCGAGTAGTTTTAAAATTCTCAATATTATTGAGAATATCGATATTATATATGTATATATGTCACAGCTAGGTAGTTATTTTGAATTTTATGGTAAACTCTGGTTTTATATCTGGACTCTCAGACATGGAGGAGAATGAAACCGAAGAACTGAAAGCTTCAGTTAATGCAGTGGAGTTTATTCACGGCATTGGTGAGTAATTTTTTGTGTTTTTGTTTATTTTTTATTGGTAAGTTCATTTAAACACGATTGTGATTCAATAAATTACGTCACTTCTAAAGTTTGCTTGTCAGAGATGTTATTATAGGGTGGGACCATCTGTTAATGGCAGCAATGTCCTTCACATTCATAAAGTTGCACTGTTTGCCTACTAACATTTTTTGTTCTTATTTTTAAGTATAATTTGAATATATATATATATATATATATATATACATTATGATAACTTTGCAGGATGGATGGTTTGTGCCAGTATTATGTATTATGATAAATCATGAAGCACTGACGTCTACATAAATGTGTCTTAATAAATGCACTGAATGTTTCTGCAAGTATTTTCAGACTCACTAACTGTGATCACCATAAATTAATCTTCGGTCAAGAGACTAACAGTACGTGATTGCAGCGGACTTCTAATTTCAAGCCACTTCTGCTCTCACTTATAGGATCCAGGGATCTGGATGATTGTTTGTTTGCGGATTCACTTGTGACTGTATCAGATTCGGGCAGGGAGCTGGGCGACTTCTCTGTGAGCGTCACCAAGGCGAATTACAATGAGGAGCTTTGCTATCTGCTCCATGCCAACAGTCATGGAACGATCGATGACATTCCTTGTGGCACATCCATTGAAGGTGTGAATTATTACTTCTCTTCATAATTTGTATGATTTTTCATAAAGTTTGTTAAACTCTGTGTTTGTTCCTTTGTGTGCTTGCCAGCCTACATATCCAGAAAGCTTGAGATACTGGAAGAGAATCATCATGAATATGTAAAGGTATCTTTTCTATCGACTTTACGAAAAACGTAGGGTAGGTTTCGTTTAATTCAGTTCAATTTGATATATACAATAAATGAAAAAATTGAAATCGAACTGTAAAGCCACCCAAATCTTAAGTGTTGTAAACATTCCAGCTGGAAAAGCAGACGGTGGACCGGAAGGTACATATTGTTAGACAGGATGATCAGCTAGTGGTAAACAGGATCATCTCAGAGAAAGAGGTGAGTACTACGCTGCACAACAACAAATGTTGAATACAACTTACTTAAATATGTGCAAAAGGGAAAAAAAAGTATAATGAAATGATGATTCCCATCTTTCAACTCATTCAGAGAGTGAAGACTCAAACCCACACATTTCCAGTGAGTTCTCTAAAAGGCTTTGTGTCTGAAGCGTCCAACTTCCTGATCCTGCGCGTTCTGGCTCGGCAGAAGACTATTCCGCAATACATGACGTTCCTGTCATTTGATGCTGATACGGTGCTTTCTACATCAGTTTATGTAAGTCCAGGGAGATTATTGCTTATAGTTCAACCCTTGGATGTTATTTATAAGGCAAATTTATATGAACAGTACATGTACGATTGAAGGTGGTGGGCTTTTTATCATTTTTGCTTGATCCATTTGTTTGCTTCAGAGAGCACTTGGGTGGAAGAAGCAGATGATTGGTGAAGAGCTAGTCGATATCTTTGGGATTGAAAGGACTGTTTCCTCTGTAAAGGACTCCTCAGCAACTTGGCATTGCTACTTCATGTCTGATGGGTAGAATACTCTCTTCGTTTTTTGATGAAAAGGAAAATTTGGCATCTGTTTCTCATAAGAGTGGATGATAGCTGTTGATTAGCATCCTTCAAACAAAACCAAAGTTGCCATACATAGTTGTTTACAAACTCAACATTTTTTTTCAGCAGCTACAGAAGTTTTAAAGATTTGACCTTTGAATATTAACCTTTCCTAAAATATTTTACACTTAGGCATCTGGCAAGCAGAGTGCAGTTGGGCTCACCTGCCATTATGAAGCTACTGCATTTGCCTTTCTTCCTCGAAAAAGGTTTGAAGACCTTAACATTTGGCAGTCTGCTTCTTTGTGATCAGAAGTAATCTTTAAACTTTAGTAAAACATTTTTTCTGTGTGTAGAGGAGAAAAACCAAATTCCTGTGTTTGAGAAGAAGCCACTCATCTGGGAGGAAGATATGGAGCTTTACTCAAAGTTTCTTGACAGAAAGGTGCCTATAACTGTTCATAAGCATTTAACTGACACCATATATCACTCAAGAATATCAGAAGCAAATTTTATATAAGCAAATTTGTGACGCTCTGTCACTTGTTTATGACATAGGAGGAGCTCAAAGCGGACTACTCCTCCTACATCAGACGACACCCTGAGCTAAAGGCTTTGATGGCAGACTTCCTGCAGTTCCTGCTGTTGAGGAAACCTCAAGACGTCTTCTCCTTTGCTCGTGACTTTTTTGCACCCTTTGCCTCTGAAAGTCCTTCAGGAAAAGCACCTAATGACAACCAATAATTTCCATAGAGATAATAAACACTAACAATTGGTGTGATGTAGCAGAGATTGAAAATAAAGGTTTTCTTGGTATAATGACAATGGATGTACTGTGATAGAATTTGATTCATATGGATGAACAGATCCTGGTGTGTGAGACACTGTAGATTGGTAGAGCAGTAATAAAGAAACAGTGCATTATATAAAACAATACCTGAAACAGTAAACCAGCTTGTAAAACATTCTAGCTTGTCTTGTCATATAACAGAAATAATTTTAATTTGTATATAGAAAATAGCTGAAGCAGTATTTATGACACATATAAACTCTTCATTTTATTTTTTTTCTTCAAGTCTTACTTTCTGTAAACTAAGTATTTCTTTAAAATTCCATGACTCGACTCCCAGAATTTCACAACACGTACGTGAACATGCTCTTGTGTCACTTCCTGTTAAAAATTGAAGATGATGAAACTGAAAGTAAAAAAACGCTTTGGAAACGGCTTTAGCATGTAGATCATCAGACTATATATTGCTTTTGGTTCCTCGAGTGTTTACGTCGATATCATTTCATTTGGATGTTGTAAATGTAAAGGTAAGAGGATTTTTGAGTATTTTCGTTGATTGTTCGTCCGAGTTGAATTTCATGGACATCTTTGTCAAAACTTATTTTAGGATTCGTATGATTTTAGCAGTATAGCATTTTAGCTCTCGACTCAGCGACCAAGTTTTTTTTTGAGGGATAACGTTAACATTTGTTGACAAGAAACAGTTGCAGCAGCCGTGAATTATACACTTGATCTAAAGCAATTGTTTTATACTTGTATAAATGTTCAACTTTTCGTGCTACACTTGTTATTGTTGATTGTTTAAAAAAATTCTTATCACACCGCAGGACTATTAACGTTAGATGATTTATAAAGGCCTACGTGACGAAAAATAAACTATTAATCCGAGGTGTTCGAAGGCATGTTGTCACAAAAGTCCTACGTGTGTGTTTCTCGGTAACTATGATACGATCAAAAACCGAGTGCAAAACTTTGTGTTTTTGTATTATGAAACTAATTCTGTTAGCCAAACAAAAATTCTATTGTCATATTATATCTGCGAACACAACAAAAACACCCGAAATAAACCGTCGTGGTTCTTAACTCTGCTCTTAGGACATTTTTTTCCTAAATGTTGGGTTGGGCAAGTTGAGACATGTTTGTCAGAGCAAAAGTTCACAAATTAATGAATTATTACTTCCCAGCAAACAATTTTACGTTCTGGGAACGTTCTGGGAACGTTAGTTTTTGGTTCCCAGAACGTTCCCAGAATGTTCCCAAGAACGTTCCCTATTGGTGGTCCAGGAAAGTTTTCTTAACATAAATAGAACGTTCTCTTAAGGTAAGGGGAACGTTCTGGAAACTTTAACAGAACATTCCCAAAATGTTCTCACAACGTTTCGGGAACGTTAAGCAAACGTTCCCTTAAAGTTTCCAGAACGTTCTATTAACCTAAGTATGTTGCAAGAACGTTGCAGGAACTGTATGGGAACGTTGCAGCAACGTTCTCAGAACGTTGCGAGAACGTTCCAAGTAGGTTCTCAAAACGTTCCCCTAACCTTAAGGGAACGTTCTATTTACGTTAAGAAAACTTTCCTGGATCACCAATAGGGAACGTTCCTCGAAGGTTCCCTGAAGGTTCTCCTAACCTCTACATTCTGATGTCTGGTCATAAATAAGTCAACAAGCCACTTCTTCTTCATAGTTTATTATTCAGAAAATATAAAAAAAACAATTTTAATATCTTAACTGAGATATGAACATTTATTAAACAACAATGCATGCATATATTAAACAACAATGCATGCATATATTAAACAACAATTTATTTATATATTAAACAACTATTTATTCATATAACAAACAAAATGTATTCATATATCAAACAAAATTAACATTTACATACAGTGAACACGTAACTGGTGTATGGTGAACATGAAACAGTGACAATGTGTATATGGTGAACATGACAACGTGTATGGTGAAAGTGGTGTATGGTATGGTGAACATGACAACATGTATGGTGAACATAAAACTCTGTCTTCACCAATGTCTTCACTTCACCATCAGCTGCAAATCAAAAACAAAGGGAAGGGGGGAGGGGGAAGGCATGAGTTAGATAGAAATTATAGACCTAAAAAATTAACTGTAATGCAGTTAAGGACTGTGTGCTGATGACTGGTAAGCCTGGTAAGCCATAAATATTATTCATTTTTATTATTAATATCTTTTTTTTAATACTGGCCAGGTATTTATTTATTTGCAAGGCAGTTGCTACAACAATTACTAAACATTTATATAACGTTTTTAACTTGCCCTAGTTTTACTTTGAAAAAAAAATACAAATGATACTTCTACGAAACAACTAAAGTCACCTGCAAGCCTTAAAGAAAAATTCACGTATTTAGCACTTTGAGTCTATTTTCTAGTTTGTTTTGGATAAACTAGAGTGGTGGACAAAGAAATTGACGATGGGTCCTGTCTCGACTTTTTGACTCTTTTAGGATCGCCTGTAGTGTCTACGGCATGCACAAACATCCTTAAAACAACCCTAAACGTTAGTTTTCAAAACTGTGTCACTCAGTGGTGTGTGCAATAACGAAGTTTTGCTGATGTCTTGTAGACTGATGTTATGATATTTCACTGCGCAAATAATTTGCACCCATCTAGTAATTATACTTTCCAAGTTTCCAACTTTTCAAGTCACTCATCAGTAGATGTCGCTAAAACAAATATCAGTCTATAAACCATGTCAAAAATGACACAAGAAAAATTGATTTTGCATAATGTACATTGAAAATTTAAACAAAACTGACATGATTGCTTACCATTTTAAATGCCGGTGAGGGGCAAATTTAAGGACCATTGAAATTAGGTCTTCAATCTCACTGGCCTTAAGAGATTTGTAGGACTTCTGCATTGCCCCTTGATGTAGGAATAATATCATGTAAACATTGTAGCTATTTGAGGTATGGTATTATTTAAAATAATGTACATTGGGACCAAAACAATTTTCTAAAGTGCAAAAAATTGGCTATTAATATAAAAAAATGACTGATAACTTGCCTATGATAATATTGCAGATCTTCGTCTGTTGGAAGGGTAGTTTGCCTTTTTTCCCTTTAAGGCTGTAGGCACCCAAGACTTCATTTGATGCAACCTTGCGCAATATTTTGCGCATGGTTGCACCTGGGTTTGGTCCCCCAAGGGACCGAAGGTAGTTCTTCTGTTTAAAAGAAAGAAAGGAAGACTGTTATTTAGAGGAAAAAAGAATATAGTATCATGACAGCAGATTAAAGGGTTAGTTCACCCAAAAATGAACATTCTGTCAGGATTTACTCACCCTCATGTTGTTCCAAACCTCTATGTGTTTATTTGTACTGCTGAACACAAAGGAAGTTATTTGGAAGAATGTTTTAATCAAACAGATCTCATTCCCCATTGACTACCATAGTATGTATTTTTTTTCCTACTATGGTAGTCAATGGGGAATGAGATCTGTTTGATTAAAACATTCTTCCAAATATCTTCCTTTGTGTTCAGCAGAACAAATAAACACATAGAGGTTTGGAACAACATGAGGGTGAGTAAATACTAAAAGAATTTTCATTTTTGGGTGAACTAACCCTTTTTTTGAATGGAAACTGTTCAAGCTGGATGGATGGATGGGTGGGTGGTTTATGCATGGATGGGTGAGTGGTGGATGAGTGGATGGCTGGACGGTTCATGGATGGATTGGTGGGTGTGTAGTTTATGGATGGATGGGTGTGTGTTTTCTTGATTGAAGGACGGATGGTTTATGGATGGGTGGTTTATGGATGCATGGATGGGTCAGTGGTAGATGGGTGGGTGGTGGATGGATGGTTGAGTGGGTGATGGATGGTTTATGGATAGATGGGTGTGTGGTTTATGGATGGATGGGTGGTTTATGGATGTATGGGTGGGTGGGTGCTTTATGGATGGATAGATGGATGGATGGATGGTTTATGGATGATGGATGGGTGGGTGGTTTATGGATGGATGGATGGGTGGTTTATAGATGGATGGATGGGTGGGTGGTTTATGGATGGATGGATGGATGGGTGGGTGCTTTATGGATGTTTTTTGCATGGAAACTGTTCAAGCTGGATGGATGGATGGGTGGGTGGTTTATGGATGGATGGATGGATGGATGGATGGGTGTGTTTTATGGATTGAAGGATGGATGGGTGTGTGGTTTATGGATGGATGGATGGGTGGTTTATGGATGGATGGATGGGTCAGTGGTAGATGGGTGGGTGGTGGATGGTTTATGGATGGATGGGTGTGTGGTTTATGGATGGATGGATGAATGGATGGATGGGTGGTTTATGGATGGATGTATGGATGGATGGATGGGTGGTTTATGGATGTATGGGTGGGTGGGTGCTTTATTGATGGATGGATAGATGGATGGTTTATGGATGGATGGGTGGGTGGGTGCTTTATTGATGGATGGATAGATGGATGGTTTATGGATGGATGGGTGGTTTATGGATGGATTGGTGGTTTATGAATGGATGGATGGGTGGGTGGTTTATGGATGGATGGATGGATGGATGGGTGTGTGTTTTATGGATTGAAGGATGGATGGGTGTGTGCTTTATGGATGGATGGATGGGTGGTTTATGGATGGATGGATGGGTAAGTGGTAGATGGATGGGTGGTGGATGGATGGATGGATTGGTTGGTGGTGGATGGTTTATGGATGGATGGGTGTGTGGTTTATTGATGGATGGATGAATGGATGGTTTATGGATGGATGGATGGGTGGTTTATTGATGTATGGGTGGGTGGGTGGGTGCTTTATGAATGGATGGATAGATGGATGGTTTATGGATGGATGGGTGGTTTATGGATGGATGGGTGGGTGGTTATGGATGGATGGATGGATGGATGGATGGATGGATGGGTGGATGGATGGATGGGTGGGTGGGTGGTTTATGGATGGATGGGTGGGTGGTGGATGAGTGGTTCATAAACGGATGGAAGGGTGGGTGGTTTATGGATGGATTGGTGGGTGTGTAGTTTATGGATGGATGGATGGGTGTGTGTTTTATGGATTGAAGGATGGATGGGTGTGTGGTTTATGGATGGATGGATGGATGGTTTATGGATGGGTGGTTTATGGATGGATGGATGGGTCAGTGGTAGATGGGTGGGTGGTGGATGGATGGATGGATGGCTGGGAGTTGGATGGTTTATGGATGGATGGGTGATGGGTGGATGGGTGGGTGTGTGGTTTATGGATGGATGGATGGGTGGATGGTTTATGGATGTATGGGTGGGTGGGTGCTTTATGGATGGATGAATGGGTGGATGGGTGGGTGGGTGGTTTTATGGATGGATGGGTGGTTTATAGATGGATGGATGGATGGATGGATGGGTGGGTGGTTTATGGATGATGGATGGATGTGTGGTTTATGGATGGATGGATGGTTTATGGATGGATGGGTGGTTTATGGATGGATGGATGGATGGATGATGGATGGATATGTGATTTATGGATGGATGGATGGATGAATGGGTGGGTTCTTTATGGATGGACGGATGGGTGGGTGGGTGCTTTATGGATGGATGGATGGATGCTTTATGGATGGGTGGATGGATGGATGGATGAATGGATGGGTGGGTGCTTTATGGATGGATTGATGTTTTTCCCCCATGTACCCCACACTGGTAACAGTAGGTGCATTTGAGTGTCTTGCAAAAGTATTACCATCTTGGCACTTTTTTCTTTATTTTCCAATTCCCTGTCAAGGATCTGCAGTTCATCCACTGTTTGGCATGGCCCATTTTCCAGGATTTCCCCACCTTCCTCTGTCACCGTAACCGCTACTGCAGCCAGTAACTGTCTCTGCATAGCCAGGATGTCTTGCTGGTTGTCGACAATCTCTTGTAGCTTTTGTAAGACTTTTGTGCGATAGCCTGTGAAGCAATATTGTATAATGCTCCTTGAATGTGCAGTTTTACTATAGTGTTAAAAATCCAAAACTGACTTACTTTTTGTAGCAGAGTCAGAATACTGGGGCTCTTCTATGAGGAACCGTGAAGCCACTGTGGAATAAAAAAAATAATAAAAAAAAAATCACTTTAACTAGAATTATTGATAATTATAATAAATGTAATATTCTGATTTTTAAAATATAATATTCTGAATTTTAGAATAGAATTTTAGAAAAATACCTTCAAGAGGCTGTGATATACTTGGCAGTTGGGACTCCTGCAGCGATTCCTCTGCTGCATAAACATAAACAGACTAGTCAATTACCAAACTGGTTTCACAGACAAGGCTTACAGTGAGTCTAGTACTGGACTAAAATGTAAATCTGAGCTATTTCAACTGAAAGAAACTTGCAATGACTGATCTTACAATATGTCAGTGCATTTGTTTTGTCTAAAGATGCACACCAGTAATTCTTTTTCTAAAGCATGTTTATATAACAACAACAACAAACAAATCTTAAATGTCCTAATTTAACTATGACCTAATCCTGGCTTAGGCTAAGCCCTGTCTGTGAAACCAGGCCATAGATTCAGTATTAATGAATGAGTTGCAGGTTACAATTAACCATGAAAGAAAAGTAAAAAACAAAACAAAAACAAAAACAAAAAAAACACTTACAGTGTTGAGAAAGTGGTAAACTTCCTTCTTTTGCAGCGAGAGAGAGAGAGAGAGAGATTTATTCATCCATTCATTGTGATTGTCTAAAAAAGCATACTATACAAACCCTTGTCCAGAGGATGAATATTTGAGAATGATGAATCTGTAAATACAAAATTAAATGGATGATAAATGGAGACATTGGGTAATAGTCATGTGGCATAATTGTGGGTACATCTCATGTCTGTGAGATCATTTTGATTCTCATCATTATAAAGCCTCAATGCACACTTTTCTTGTACAAAATTATATTTAATAAGTATAGACTATAGACCCAAACATAGTGGGTAACATAGTTGACCAGGAGCATTGTTATATGCTTTTTGAAACATACACGAGTTTGTGGGAAATATATATATATATATTACTTTGTCAAATGTACCCCAAATTATAGAATGACTCGTGACTCCTACTTGTGTTAAAAATTTACATTTTGGTGGATGAGGTTTTGACAGATCTGTATTGTCCTTTGGTCCTTTGGTAACTCTGCCATCATCTGAAATGGAAACATGCTTTAAAATGGATTTCACAAATTGTTATTTTTAATAATTATGTAGGCTTTTTTTCCAGTTAATATTTATTTATTTATTTATTTTTTTCAATGGATATAGACAAAATTCTTTGAAGTAATTTGAATAATTACCATTTGAGGAAGAATCAATTTCCGAAACAAATCTTGTTGGCTTTTTATGTGCCCTTTTTTTCACTGTGGAGCAGTCTTCTGTTTCAACATTTGAGGTCTCCACCACACGACGGCATTTCTGAAGACCTTTAGTGTAAGAGTCTTGAAATACAGTGAATATTAAATATTAAAAAATATAAGATAGTATAATAGTAGATTCATTTAAATAATGCAAAAACTTCATTACCTGTTTTTAGCCAAACTTTTTTTAATAGACATCGCCTCCACTTCGCTTTGTCTGGTAGAGAGCAGTTTTTTACCAGTTTCCTCGTGTTTATAAATGTCCAGTAACAAAACATCCCCTGACAAAAATGATTTGCCATTCTTGAACTGATTTAGTAATGTAATTATGTAACTGAATGAGAAAACAAAACAATACCTCTTTGGTTTCCTCCAACCATGACATTGGAATTATTTCAACGGTACTATCCTCAGCAAATTCCACAACTGCAAAACGTTTTGTGTCCATCTGTTGAGATAAAAAGATAAAAAAACCCATAAAAATTATAATATATATATTAGGGCTGTCAAACGATTAATCGCGATTAATCGCATCCAAAATAAAAGTTTGTGTTTACATAATATATGTGGGCATAGTGTGAATAATTATTTTGTATATATAAATACACACACATGCATGTATATATTTAAGAAAAATCTGAAAGTATATACTTTATATATATTTATACATAATTAATATTATGTATAAATATAAATATTTGATATATTAAGAACACATTTTTTCTTAAATATATACATGCATGTGTGTCTATTTATATATACAAAATAATTATTCACACTACGCCCACATATATTATTTAAACACAAACTTTTATTTTGGATGCGATTAATCGCGATTAATCGTTTGACAGCCCTAATATTTATATATACAGAAGGAAATATTTAATAAGACAATTTACACAGTGTATTATATCTGTTCAATAACTTATTGCTTAAAATAACTGATTTTAATGACCTTCACTGTTTGTCCTCCTTGGTTTCTCTGAATGTCCTTAAATGGTGAATTAACAGTAGATATAACTAATGCATTGGCAGTCTCTTGGTGTGAGTGAGTGAGTGAGTGAGTGAGTGAGTGAGTGAGTGAGTGAGTGAGTGAGTGAGTGAGTGAGTGAGTGAGTGAGTGAGTGAGTGAGTGAGTGAGTGAGTGAGTGAGTGAGTGGTCTCTTGGTGTGTGTGTGTGTGTGTGAGTGAGTGAGTGAGTGAGTGAGTGAGAGTGTGTGTGTGTGTGTGTGAGAGAGAGAGAGAGAGAGAGAGAGAGAGAGAGAGAGAGAGAGACTCCTGGGCCATTATCTGTGCTCATGCAGGATTGCTAAGAAAATAGTCTCTTCTCTTTTTTGCACCATTATAGCTTTTCTTGTCAGTTGACGTTTTAGTATGAGCTTCATTACAGCATGACTTGATTGCACTTTGAAGCATCCAAGTATTCTGGAGTCACATGGATCTCCAAAAAGTGGTTGTGTTTTCTCAAAAAGCTTGCACAACATCATCTGGCAACCATCATCCGACTCTCTCTCTTCAATGGCCTCACAGCATTTACCTTCATCAAGTATGAAGGCATTATTTGGCCTTTTGAATTTGGGCTCAGAGGCCTCCACAGACAATGGGGATTTTGACATCTCCTCTAGCCGTTTGACCACTTGAGTAAGTGGCTGCTTTCCGGACCTTACAAGTCGCTTCAGCTTCCCAAGATAATTTTCAAAAGGGAATGCACTGCAAGCATCAAGACTGCCAAAAGCCATTGCCTCCTCTGGTAGATGCACCATTGAATGGACGTTGTAGACCATGAAGTGGTCTCCATATAGTTCTCCTGCTTTTCCAACAAAGTATTTCATCAGCTCTTTGCTGTAGCTGTTGTGTTCCACTGCAAGTGTAGGGCAAATCAGAAGACTTAAGGCAACACTGAACACCATGAAGTGATCATATAGCTGGTCAGCCAGAATTCCTTTAAGCACGATCTTTCCTGTGTAAACAGCAAACTGCCGCAGTTCGGTTGCCTTCCACCTGTCGATGTCTTCCAGATTTCTAGGTTTCCGGGCAAAACAGCTGGGGATGTCCTTTTGAAGTGACAGCAGCCTTTGGGTCACATTGCTTATTTGCCCAGCAGACATTCTCACTTTCCTGTCTCCTCTAACCCACACTGTTATGAGTTTTTTCATCACTCCCAGGCAAGCTTGGTGCATGTAATCAATTGGGAATTGTTCTACCATGTCCAGTGGGAGGCTCAGAAAGGGGGACACAGGAGTGTCCTCATTTTCTTGACGCATGGACATTTCAGCACGAAACGTGTCGTTGCTTCGTAAAGTGAGGTTATCAACCTCAGGGTAGGTCACGCGTCCATCCACCCATGTGCCCTTCTGTGTGCACTTGTCACACCCATAGTACCCAGAGTATTGTTTGATCTTTTTGACCATGGCTCTTGCGGGTGCGTCACACACAACACATCTGATTTTGACTTCTATTCCATCCAAACCATTGTCTACAAGCTCCTGAATGTCCTTTATAGCTTCTTCAATAAAATCCAAATTTGTTGGTTTGGTGGGACCGAATGTCAGTGTGACAGGAAAGACACTAATGGGTGGCAGATGAATGGCACACAGGATGGGCCAAAGAGATGCTCTACTGCTTTTAAAAATCGGCAGGCCATCTATATTGAACGAAAGCTCCAATGTGCTAACTCCATCTGTAATGTCTCTTGGATAGCGCTGCAGCTGCTCAAGAATGCTCTCCCTTAAATTAAAATGGACACACTCCATTCCTGATTTTTCCACTGATTTAATGAGTCTAGGAGTTTTCAGCAGTGACCTTGCTGTTGATGGGAGCTCTGGGTGGCCATAATTTTTAAGTCCTTTCAGGAGATCATCTAGAGCATTATGCTTGATGAGGTGTTTTGTTGCCCATTCTTGTAAAAATGTTGAGAGTGAAGTTAGGGCCACTTTGCTATCATACTCAGGTTCTAAATTGCTGTTTTCCTCACTGGACTCATCGGCCACACTGTGAGGTCCTGAACTGCAGTCCTCCCCACTGAGCCCAATTTCTACACTTGAGATGTCTTCACCAGTATTATTTTCTTCATCAGTATAATTTTCTTCATTAATTCTTTCTTGAAGTGTTACTGGATGAAGTGATGACTCCTCTCCAATACACCTTTCATGCAGTGATCTCCGTGCATATTTCCACTGCCTTGTATAGCGTTGCCTCTTGGTTTTTGAATCCATTCTAAATCCAAAATATTGGACTTGTTGAAAATGTGGTACTGGCATATTTTGCAATATTTTACCACATCTATTAGCAAAAAGTCTTCCGTTATTTATATCCAAAATTGATTTCTTAATAGTTGAAATTTCAATTTCCCAGATCAGAAATACAGTTCTTACTAGTAAAAACTTTATTTTTGGTATCAGTCATCATGTGGTTACTAGTTCAAATGTTTATACTTGATATGAAGAATTCAAATGCCACTGGTAGAAATGTTCATATCTGATATCAAAAATAATAATAATAATATCAAAAATATCATGAATCTGATTGTTACTATTATGAAAGCCATTTTTGAAAAGTAAAGTAAATTTTACTGTCTGTGGTACAGTTATGCTGGTTTGACATTGTATAACAGATAATCTGGTGGAGATATCAAGGGCGTTTCCTTGACCATTCATTTACTGAGGTGAAAAGAACAATGGCAAAACAGCAAATTGCAAATTTAACTTTTTTTATACTGGTGATGATTGCCTCAAGAATCTTGTGAGTGTGTGTGTGTGTAGTACGATGTTTATTATATATATATATATATATATATATATATATGAAGAGTTCAGATGCAAAAGCCTCTAAGTGCCATTTGAAATTTTCTTCTAAAATGACCATTTTTATCAAGCTTGTATATTTAAGTTCAGTAATTTCACTTAAATTGCAATGAAGATTACCTATTAATTGTCATTTAAGTGAAATTACTGAACTTAAATATACAAGTTTGATAAAAATGGTCATTTTAGAAGAAAATTTCAAATGGCACTTAGAGGCTTTTGCATCTGAACTCTTCATATATATATATATATATATATATATATATATACACACACATACACACACACACACATGTATAAATTTATATAATTTTTAATTATATTTAACATATTAACAAAAAATAGTTTTCTTAAAGGGTTAGTTCACCCAAAAATGAAAATTATGTAATTAATGACTCTCCCTCATGTCGTTCCAAGCCCGTAAGACCCCCGTTCATCTTCGGAACACAGTTTAAGATATTTTAGATTTAGTGGCGAGCTTTCTGTTCCTCCATTGAAAATGTATGTACCTTATACTTTCCATGTCCATAAAGGCAATACAGACATCATCAAAGTAGTCCATGTGACATCAGTGGGTTAGTTCGAATTTTTTGAAGCATCGAAAATACTTTTTGCTCCAAACATAGCAAAAACAACGACTTTATTCAGCATTGTATTCTCTTCCGGTTCTGCGTTTCAGTGATGCTGCTGACGTGAGACCGCGTGAGACGCGGCTGACGTGCGTCTGGTGCGTCCGTGTATTCGGGTTCTAATAAATAAGGGCAAAAAAATGCAAGTCTTCCTCTGTGTGGAAATCCTTAGACATGTTTGCGAAGATTGTTTTGTACAGCGTGCATCTCCCTCAGACTGTGAATGAAGCTCGGACGCACTAGACACACATCAGCCGTGTCTCACGTCGCGTTTCACGTCAGCGTAACACACGTGACTGAACGCAGACCACAACAGAACCGGAAGAGAATATAATGCTGAATAAAGTCGTTGTTTTTGCTATGTTTGGACCAAAAAGTATTTTCGATGCTTCAAAAAATTCGAACTAACCCACTGATGTCACATGGACTACTTTGATGATGTCTGTATTGCCTTTATGGACATTTTTGGGTGAACTAACCCTTTAAATATATCAATGCATATTTATTTAAACAAACATTACGGAGAGCACCTTAACATGAAGATGAAGAAATAAAGAATATTACTTACCCTAATTGTGGCAAGACAAAAAATGTGAAGTAGGTGGGGAGACAGTGGAAGATGATGCAAAAACTATTACATAAAAAAAGATAATATAGTACTCATAAACATTAAAGTACTCAACATTACAAATGTTGTATGCATGCTGCAAATTATTCTATCACGAATATCAAAGCTACATCTAAAGTAAAATTATAAGAATGTGCAGTTATTCAGAAAGACCAAATATGAGTAAAATGTCTGTACAAATTTAAAAGTGTTCAGCTCCATCAGTGATTATGGATTAAACATGTTATGATGAAACTGGCAAATCAGAGATTTTTATTTTTTATTTGTATTTTTTTTTAAGAATTGTCCCTTTAATGCCTTCATTAAGACATTACTAACATGCTGCATGATTTTGCTTCTGATTGATCTAAACCCAAATTCTGATAGTCAAAAATATATACTCACAAAGCCAAAGACGCTCTTGGAAAGTGGCTCTTAAAAGAGCCTTTGGGGTGTATGTAGCTGCTGTTGACAAGCAAATGAGAGAAAAGACCAAATATGAATAAAATATGTCTGTACAAATTCAAATGTGTTCAGCTCCATCAGTGATTATTGATTAATTAACATGTTATGATCAAACTGGAAAACCAGATATGTAAAATTCCAGTCTATTTGTTGTTTATTTAATCATTTATTCTTATTTTTTATTTCTATTTTTTTAAGAATTGTCCCTTTAATATCTTTATTAAGACATTACTAACAGACTGCATGATTTTGCTTCTGATTGATCTAAACCCAAATTCTGATAGTCAGTCAAAATATATACTCACAAAGCCAAAGACGCTCTTGGGAAGTGGCTCTTAAAAGAGCCTTTGGGGTGTATGTAGCTACTGTTGACAAGCAAACAAGAGAAAAGACCAAATATGAGTAAATGTCTGTACAAATTCAAATGTGTTCAGCTCCATCAGTGATTATTGATTAATTAACATGTTATGATCAAACTGGCAAATCAGACATGTAGAATTCCAGTCTATTTATTATGTATTTAATTAATCATTTATTCTTATGTTTTATTTGTATTTTTTAAGAATTGTCCCTTTAATGTCTTTATTAAGACATTACTAACAGACTGCATGATTTTGCTTCTGATTGATCTAAACCCAAATTCTGATAGTCAGTCAAAAATATATACTCACAAAGCCAAAGACACTCCCGGGATGTGGGTCTTAAAAGAGCCTTTGGGGTGTATGTAGCTGCTGTTGACAAGCAAATGAGAGAAAAGACCAAATATGAGTAAAATATGTCTGTATAAATTCAAATGTCTTCAGCTCCGTCAGTGATTATTGATTAATTAACATGTTATGATCAAACTGGCAAATCAAATATGTAAAATTGGCTTTATGCACAGCTGCACTACTTCCTGAACTTCAGGCAGCTCTTTTGTTTCCTGTCTTCCATTATTGAACAAACTGATTAATCCAGGTGTGTCTGACCAATAATGGCAGACAGGAAACAAAGGAGCTGGCTGAAGTTCAGGAAGCAGTGCAGCTGTGCTTAAAGCCAATTCCATTCTATTTATTTATCTGTAAAGAATTATCCTTTTAATGTCTTCATTAAGTTTAAACTTGCCACATTAAGTTGCTTTAATTGATCTATTGATCAATTAGCATGTTATGATGAATCTGGCAAATCAGAGATGTAGGTCGACTTCTAATACTTACAACAATAAGATGGCAATCAACACTGAGAAAAAAAGAGAGAGAAGAGAATAATTATTTTCATGGTATACATTTTCAAAGTTTATAAAGGCTCTGATGAATAGATAATGCATTTTCGTTCTTGAGAATAAGAGAGTGTGAGTGTGAGAGGGAGCTCACGCACTCGCAGTCAAATCAGTGACAACACAATAATTCCATACAAATTAAAGATCATAATTTTATCTTATCATATCTTATTATTTTATGAAGCATAGAATTTATCTCTTTTTAAGGAATGTTATCATGACGGATAACTCAGTCTTAAACGAAAGAGTGTCTCTCAAACAGAGCGTATTGGCTCCATTAGCAATGACGTCACACCGATGTAACGACATTTAACGGTGTTGATCGGCGCAGATGAGCGGACTTTATATCGATGAATATCAGATGATGTCACCAACGTTTCCTCACTGACGTCACTCACTTCTAAAACTTGTCTGCCACCATCTTGAGTACCTGATTTGGATATTGCAGTAAATTATTGTAAGTTGAAGGCATAATAAAAGCAGAAATGAAAAAGAAGGAGGAGTGGTATATGGAAACAAAGGCGAGAATGTTATACAATATCCAGTAGAAGGTAGGGGGAATGAGAGAAAATAAAATAAATAAAAAGGACATTATTTCGAGAATGACATTTGGGCATACTGGATTAAATAGTAAACTTAAAATAATAGGAAAACATGAAACTGGGTTGTGTGAGCGATGTAACAGAAATGAAAAATTTGAACATGTAGGCCTAATTATTCATTTTTGTAGGTGTAAGCAGGAAAGAATGATTCTGAAAGTTAGGTTAAGTAAAGACAAAAATCTAGTTGAAATGAAGGAAATATTACAACTGAGTTCAGGGCATGTATGGGTATAGAGCAATATTTATTTAATTTTTTTTGGAGGAAAAAAGGGATAATTAGAAGGATAAAAGTTTCTTTTGTAATTAAAATTGTTTTGATAATGGTGTGAATGATAATGTATCAATATTAATAATTTCATTAGATTTTATGCAGTTAATTAGTGGTAAGTAAAGTAGGCTATTTTGATCCACACTCCATTTCAGAAGGTGGCGGTAATGCGCTTTAAAAGTTGTTTGCTAAGAGCCATTAAAAAAATACAAAGAAGAGTTAGAACCGTTACCTGATTCACGTCAGTCGCAAAGGAACAAGCTAGTTAACGTTATGCCTACAATATGCCGTGTGGTGAGGTGAAACAACAAAAGAGACCCCAAAATATCCTTTTACAGGCTACCTCAGGACGAAAAAAGGTGCCATCAGTGGCTTGCAGCCATCAAGAGGGCAGACTGGACACCGACTGCAAACACTCGTCTGTGGTGAGTGGATGCAAATATAATATTGTAAACGAGCTAACGCTAACTTGCTCGCTGTCGCGAAGAGATGGTTTAGCTACACTTTGTTGACATTGCCTTGAGATAGCATTTAGTTGTCAGGCTGGCTGCGGTTTAAGTTGGTTTAAAAGAACACTTACCTTTCGGTGGGCGTGATCTAGCGAAGTCTGACGGGAGAGACAGGGCGTAAGTGGGTCAAGTGCTAATTACAAACACCTGTTTGTTGTTTTAGTGATAGGCGTATGGAGATACCGCATATTAAGGGACAGGGAAACTACATTCAAGGATAGAGAGACACTGATGTTGAGCGAGGGGAGCCCGAGGACGTAATTGCTGTCAGAATTTGAACTTTGTTGTGTGCGACTTTTGTTTTTTCTTTACGCGAAGAAACATTGTTTGTGTGAGATGTGGTACATTTACTGTAAAAGTCAAAATTTTATAATAATTTATTGAGTTTCATGAGAGAAAACTGCTGTTATTTTTGTGGAGAAAAACGAACTCTTCCCTCAGACTGTTTGCTATTATAAATAATTAACGTTATTATAATTAAATGTCTTTACTTTCTTTCTTAATAGTTTTAAATGTCATTTACTTTTGTTGTCAGACCATACTTTAAAGAAGTAATTTAACTAAATTGGTTAACTAAAAAGTAATTTACCTCAGGAAAACGCACTGTTGGGATGTCACTCAAAGGGTAGACAGGTTGTGCGCGCGGTGGGCACAGACCCTAGCTTATAGACCAGCGCCGCCCGGTTTCGCGGGCTTGGCACGAGATTAATAATTTATTATTATTATTTTTTTCTTTATTTTTTCAAAAATGTATGTACATTTATATAATGACACGCCGCGTTACCTTGGCATTAAACGTCTAAAAAATGGGATTTTTTAAATACTGCAGTGTTTTTGTTTTACTATACTTTATTCAAAGCAATGGTGTCACCAAAATATAAGTTGTTTTCTTTTCTTCTTTTTCCTTTAGGTTTGAGAGTCCCACTTTGTTAAATATAATTTAGCAACCCTAGGTGCACGTGAGCGATGGTTGAGAGGTAAGCGTTGATTTAAAGTTCTTGTGTGGTCTTCTTGAGCTAGCTTCTTGAGGCTATATTTAGACCAACAACATTGGGAGACAGAATAAAAACACAAAAATATATTTGTTAAATATTTATTTAACCCATGTGCCTTTAAAAAAGTTATAAAGTTAATGAACATTTATTTATGAACATTATTTTATATAAAATATATATTTCATAAAACAAGTATAACTCTAAATTGGCTAGGTAATCTAAGAAAGCCGTAAATATAAGTTGTGTTCCAAATGTGAGGTTGATATCTCAAAAAATACCGTCTTTCAGTAAGATTTTGTTTGGGTGCAGTAACAGGCTTTCCCTATTGGTTACCAGCAAAGCTCCACTGGTGCACACAGTGATCAGATTTTAGATTTGCAGTTGAGTTTTTCCTCTCAATATTACAGGCACACAAACTCACACACTTTTTTATTACAAACGAACTTGGCGTATAAATGTCGTACAAATATTGTTGCAGGGCTGCCAATTCTCACGCATCCAGCGTTCGAACCGGAAAACGGGTCTAAGCATTTCTGGTTTTTCACTTCCATACATATATGTTGCTGTTTCAAAGAACGTATATTTAAAGGTATAGCGGAGGATTTTCTTTTTCCGGGTGGGTAGTCTATACTATTGATCCACCTAAGTGTCAATCATTCTGGTGATATGTTTACGTAAGGCCGTCGTACGTGCTCATCTCTATGTAGTTTTCAATTTCTGGTGTTTTATGTCGGAGTTACGGTTTCAGCCATTCCTTTGAAAATGACTGAGGGTCGAAAGAGAAAAAATGTAAACGAAGTGTATGATAAGAAGAGAAAGGCCGCAGAA
>CM075868.1:9921451-9987033 GCA_038021265.1 Cyprinella venusta
TGCCTCAATTTTTGCACCCAGGTCCATGTATCGTGGCCCTCTAATCTGAATCCAGAGTTTGAGAAGATTGAGAAACTAATTTTCACCCCTGAAAAAAAACGTAAGGGGTAACACTGTCAATTTTTTTTTCTGGTCAAAATTTTGAGTTTCAATATCTCAGCTCTGGAAGGGTCTACAGCCTCAATTTTTGCACCCAGGTCCATGTCTCGTGCCCTCTATCATAATCCAGAGTTTTGAGAGAGATTGGAGAAACTTAATTTTCACCCCCCGAAAAAAAACGTAAGGGGGGGGTAACACTGTCATTTTTTTTCTGGTCAAAATTTTGAGTTTCAATATCTCAGCTCTGGAAGGGTCTACAGCCTCAATTTTGGCACCCAGGTCCATGTCTCGTGGCCCTCTATCAGAATCCAGAGTTTTGAGAAGATTGGAGAAACTTAATTTTTCACCCCCCGAAAAAAAAACCGTAAGGCGTAACACTGTCATTTTTTTTTTCTGGTCAAATTTGAGTTTCAATATCTCAGCTCTGGAAGGGTCTACAGCCTCAATTTTTGCACCCCAGGTCCATGTCTCGTGGCCCTTTATCAGAATCCAGAGTTTTGAGAAGATTGGAGAAACTTAATTTTTCACCCCCCGAAAAAAAACGATAAGGGGTAACACTGTCATTTTTTTTCTGGTCAAAATTTTGAGTTTCAATATCTCAGCTCTGGAAGGGTCTACAGCCTCAATTTTTGCACCCAGGTCCATGTCTCGTGGCCCTTTATCAGAATCCAGAGTTTTGAGAAGATTGGAGAAACTTAATTTTTCACCCCCCGAAAAAAAACATAAGGGGTAACACTGTCATTTTTTTTTTTCTGGTCAAAATTTTGATTTTCAATATCTCAGCTCTGGAAGGGTCTACAGCCTCAATTTTTGCTCCCGGGTCCATGTCTCGTGGCCCTCTATCAGAATCCAGAGTTTTGAGAAGATTGGAGAAACTTAACCCCCCCCCCCCCCCCCCCCCCCCCCCCCCCGAAAAAAACATAAGGGGTAACACTGTCATTTTTTTTTCTGGTCAAAATTTTGAGTTTCAATATCTCAGCTCTGGAAGGGTCTACAGCCTCAATTTTTGCACCCAAGTCCATGTCTCGTGGCCCTCTATCAGAATCCAGAGTTTTGAGAAGATTGGAGAAACTTAATTTTTCACCCCCCGAAAAAAAACTTAAAAACTGTACATAAAAAACTGTCATTTTTTTTTCTGGTCAAAATTTTGAGCTTCAATATCTCAGTTCTGGAAGGTTCTACAGCCTCAATTGTTGCACCTAGGTCCATGTCTTTTGGCCCTCTATCAGAATCCAGAGTTTTGAGAAGATTGGAGAAACTTAATTTTTCACCCCCCGAAAAAAAAAACATAAGGGGTAACACTTCATTTTTTTATGGTCAAAATTTTGAGTTTCAATATCTCAGCTCTGGAAGTGTCTACAGCCTCAATTTTTGCACCAGGTCCATGTCTTTTGGCCCTCTATCAGAATCCAGAGTTTTGAGAAGATTGGAGAAACTTAATTTTTCACCCCCCGAAAAAAAAAAACATAAGGGGTAACACTTCATTTTTTTTTCTGGTCAAAATTTTGAGTTTCAATATCTCAGCTCTGGAAGGGTCTACAGCCTCAATTTTTGCACCCAGGTCCATGTCTCGTGGCCCTCTATCAGAATCCAGAGTTTTGAGAAGATTGGAGAAACTTAATTTTTCACCCCCCGAAAAAAAAACATAAGGGGTAACACTGTCATTTTTTTTATGGTCAAAATTTTGAGTTTCAATATCTCAGCTCTGGAAGGGTCTACAGCCTCAATTTTTGCAACCAGGTCCATGTCTCGTGGCCCTCTATCAGAATCCAGAGTTTTGAGAAGATTGGAAAAACTTAATTTTTCACCCCCCGAAAAAAAAAACATAAGGGGTAACACTGTCATTTTTTTTTTCTGGTCAAAATTTTGAGTTTCAATATCTCAGCTCTGGAAGGGTCTACAGCCTCAATTTTTGCACCCAGGTCCATGTCTCGTGGCCCTCTATCAGAATCCGGTGTTTTGAGAAGATTGGAGAAACTTAATTTTTCACCCCCCGAAAAAAAACATAAGGGGTAACACTGTCATTTTTTTTTTTTTTGGTCAAAATTTTGAGTTTCAGTATCTCAGCTCTGGAAGGGTCTACAGCCTCAATTTTTGCACCCAGGTCCATGTCTCGTGGCCCTCTATCAGAATCCAGAGTTTTGAGAAGATTGGAGAAACTTAATTTTTCACCAACCCGAAAAAAAACATAAGGGGTAACACTGTAAAAATTTTTTCTGTTCAAAATTTTGAGTTTCAATATCTCAGCTCTGGAAGGGTCTACAGCCTCAATTTTTGCACCCAGGTCCATGTCTCATGGCCCTCTATCAGAATCCAGAGTTTTGAGAAGATTTTAGAAACTTAATTTTTCACCCCCGAAAAAAAAAAACATAAGGGGTAACACTGTTGTTGTTTTTTTCTGGTCAAAATTTTGAATTTCAATATCTCAGCTCTGGAAGGGTCTACAGCCTCAATTTTTGCAACCGGGTCCATGTCTCGTGGTCCTCTATCAGAATCCAGAGTTTTGAGAAGATTGGAGAAACTTAATTTTTAACCCCCCGAGAAAAAACATAAGGGGTAACACTGTCATTTTTTTCTGGTCAAAATTTTGAGTTTCAATATCTCAGCTCTGGAAGGGTCTACAGCCTCAATTTTTGCAACCGGGTCCATGTCTCGTGGCCCTCTATCAGAATCCAGAGTTTTGAGAAGATTGGAGAAACTTAATTTTTCACCCCCCGAAAAAAACATAAGGGGTAACACTGTCATTTTTTTTTCTGGTCAAAATTTTGAGTTTCAATATCTCAGCTCTGGAAGGGTCTACAGCCTCAATTTTGCACCCAGGTCCAAAAAATTAAGTTTCCCCAATTTTCTCAAAACTCTGGATTCTGATAGAGGGCCATGACACTTAGACCTGAGTGCAAAAATGGAGGCTCTAGACCCTTCCAGAGCTGAGATATCGAAACTCAAAATTTTGACCAGAAAAAAAATGACAGTGTTACCCCTTACGTTTTTTGTTTTTTTTTTTGGTGAAAAATTAAGTTTCCCCAATCTTCTCAAAACTCTGGATTCTGATAGAGGGCCATGACACTTAGACCTGAGTGAAAAAATGGAGGCTCTAGACCCTTTCAGAGCTGAGATATCGAAACTCAAAATTTTAAAAAGAAAAAAAACAACAGTGTTACCCCTTATCTTTTTTTATTTTTTTGGCGAAAAATTAAGTTTCCCCAATATTCTCAAAACTCTGGATTCTGATAGAGGGCCATGACACTTAGACCTGAGTGCAAAAATGGAGGCTCTAGACCCTTCCAGAGCTGAGATATCGAAACTCAAAATTTACCCAGAAAAAAAACAACAGTGTTATTCCTTATGTTTTTTTTATTTTTTGGCGAAAAATTAAGTTTCCACAATCTTCTCAAAACTCTGGATTCTGATAGAGAGCCATGACACTTAGACCTGAGTGCAAAAATGGAGAATCTAGACCCTTACAGAGCTGAGATATCGAAACTCAAAATTTTAACCAGAAAAAAAAACAACAGTGTTACCCCTTACGTTTTTCTTAATTTTTTGGTGAAAAAATAAGTTTCCCCAATCTTCTCAAAACTGTGGATTCTGATAGAGGGCCATAACACTTAGACCTGAGTGCAAAAATGGAGGCTCTAGACCCTTCCAGAGCTGAGATATCGAAACTCAAAATTTTAACCAGAAAAAAAAACAACAGTGTTACCCCTTACGTTATTTTAATTTTTTGGTGAAAAATTAAGTTTCCCCAATCTTCTCAAAACTCTGGATTCTGATAGAGGGCCATGACACTTAGACCTGAGTGCAAAAATGGAGGCTCTAGACCCTTCCAGAGCTGAGATATCGAAACTCAAAATTTTGTCCAGTAAAAAAAAAACGAAAGTGTTACCCCTTATGTTTTTTTTTTTTTTTTTTTTGGCGAAAAATTAAGTTTCCCCAATATTCTCAAAACTCTGGATTCTGATAGAGGGCCATGACACTTAGACCTGAGTGCAAAAATGGAGGCTCTAGACCCTTCCAGAGCTGAGATATCGAAACTCAAAATTTTGTCCAGAAAAAAAATGACAATGTTACACCTTATGTTTTTTTTTATTTTTTGGCGAAAAATTAAGTTTCCCCAATCTTCTCAAAACTCTGGATTCTGTTAGAAGGCCATGATACTTAGACCTGAGTGCAAAAATGGAGGCTCTAGACCTTTCCAGAGCTAAGATATCGATACTCAAAATTTACCCAGAAAAAAAACAACAGTGTTACCCCTTATGTTTCTTTTTATTTTTTTGGCGAAAAATTAAGTTTCCCCAATCTTCTCAAAACTCTGGATTCTGATAGAGGGCCATGACACTTAGACCTGAGTGCAAAAATGGAGGCTCTAGACCCTTCCAGAGCTGAGATATCGAAACTCAAAATGTTGTCCAGTAAAAAAAAACGAAAGTGTTACCCCTTATGTTTTTTTTTATTTTTTGGCGAAAAATTAAGTTTCCCCAATCTTCTCAAAACTCTGGATTCTGATAGAGGGCCATGACACTTAGACCTGTGTGCAAAAATGGAGGCTCTAGACCCTTCCAGAGCTGAGATATCAAAACTCAAAATTTTGTTTAGAAAAAAAATGACAGTGTTACCCCTTATGTTTTTTTTATTTTTTTGGCGAAAAATTAAGTTTCCCCAATCTTCTCAAAACTCTGGATTCTGATAGAGGGCCATGACACTTAGACCTGAGTGCAAAAATGGAGGCTCTAGACCCTTCCAGAGCTGAGATATCGAAACTCAAAATGTTGTCCAGTAAAAAAAAACGAAAGTGTTACCCCTTATGTTTTTTTTTTTCGGGGGGTGAAAAATTAAGTTTCTCCAATCTTCTCAAAACTCTGGATTCTGATAGAGGGCCATGGCACTTAGACCTGAGTGCAAAAATGGAGGCTCTAGACCCTTCCAGAGCTGAGATATCAAAACTCAAAATTTTGTCCAGTAAAAAAACGACAGTGTTACCCCTTATGTTGTTTTTTTATTTTTTTGGCGAAAAATTAAGTTTCCCCAATCTTCTCAAAACTCTGGATTCTGATAGAGGGCCATGACACTTAGACCTGAGTGCAGAAATTGAGGCTCTAGACCCTTCCAGAGCTGAGATATCGAAACTCAAAATTTTGACCAAAAAAAAAAATGACAGTGTTACCCCTTACGTTTTTTTTATTTTTTGGCGAAAAATTAAGTTTCCCCAATCTTCTCAAAACTCTGGATTCTGATAGAGGGCCATGACACTTAGACCTGTGTGCAAAAATGGAGGCTCTAGACCCTTCCAGAGCTGAGATATCGAAACTCAAAAATTTAACCAGAAAAAAAAAACAGTGTTACCCCTTATGTTTTTTTATTTTTTTGGCGAAAAAATTAAGTTTCCCCAATCTTCTCAAAACTCTGGATTCTGATAGAGGGCCATTGCACTTAGAACTGAGTGCAAAAATGGAGGCTCTAGACCCTTCCAGAGATGAGATATCGAAACTCAAAATTTTGACCAGAAAAAAAAATGACAGTGTTACCCCTTACGTTTTTTTTATTTTTTTGTGAAAAATTAAGTTTCCCCAATCTTCTCAAAACTCTGGATTCTGATAGAGGGCCATGACACTTGGACCTGAGTGCAAAAATGGAGGCTCTAGACCCTTCCAGAGCTGAGATATCGAAACTCAAAATTTTAGCCAGAAAAAAAAATTACAGTGTTACCCCTTACGTTTTTTTTTTTATTTTTTGGTGAAAAATTAAGTTTCCCCAATCTTCTCAAAACTCTGGATTCTGATAGAGGGCCATGACACTTAGACCTGAGTGCAAAAATGAAGGCTCTAGACCCTTCCAGAGCTGAGATATCGAAACTCAAAATTTTGTCCAGAAAAAAAAAATGACAGTGTTACCCCTTATGTTTTTTTAATTTTTTTTTTTGGCGAAAAATTAAGTTTCCCCAATCTTCTCAAAACTCTGGATTCTGATAGAGGGCCATGACACTTAGACCTGAGTGCAAAAATGGAGGCTCTAGACCCTTCCAGAGCTGAGATATCGAAACTCAAAATTTTGACCAGAAAAAAAATGACAGTGTTAGCCCTTACGTTTTTTTATTTTTTGGTGAAAAATTAAGTTTCCCCAATCTTCTCAAAACTCTGGATTCTGATAGAGGGCCATGACACTTAGACCTGAGTGCAAAAATGGAGGCTCTAGACCCTTCCAGAGCTGAGAAATCGAAACTCAAAATGTTGTCCAGAAAAAAAAAATGACAGTGTTACCCCTTATGTTTTTTTATTTTTTTGGCGAAAAATTAAGTTTCCCCAATCTTCTCAAAACTCTGGATTCTGATAGAGGGCCATGACACTTAGACTTGAGTGCAAAAATGGAGGCTCTAGACCCTTCCAGAGCTGAGATATCGAAACTCAAAATTTTAACCAGAAAAAAAACAACAGTGTTACCCCTTATGTTTTTTTATTTTTTTGGCGAAAAATTAAGTTTCCCCAATCTTCTCAAAACTCTGGATTCTGATAGAGGGCCATGACACTTAGACCTGAGTGCAAAAATGAAGGCTCTAGACCCTTCCAGAGCTGAGATATCGAAACTCAAAATTTTGTCCAGTAAAAAAAACACGACAGTGTTACCCCTTATGTTGTTTTTATTTTTTTTGGCGAAAAATTAAGTTTCCCCAATCTTCTCAAAACTCTGGATTCTGATAGAGGGCCATGACACTTAGACCTGAGTGCAAAAATGGAGGCTCTATAGACCCTTCCAGAGCTGAGATATCGAAACTCAAAATTTTGTCCAGAAAAAAAAAATAACAGTGTTACCCCTTGTGTTTTTTTTATTTTTTTGGCGAAAAATTAAGTTTCCACAATCTTCTCAAAACTCTGGATTCTGATAGAGGGCCATGACACTTAGACCTGAGTGCAAAAATGGAGGCTCTATAGACCCTTCCAGAGCTGAGATATCGAAACTCAAAATTTTGTCCAGAAAAAAAAAATAACAGTGTTACCCCTTATGTTTTTTTTATTTTTTTGGCGAAAAATTAAGTTTCCACAATCTTCTCAAAACTCTGGATTCTGATAGAGGGCCATGACACTTAGACCTGAGTGCAAAAATGGAGGCTCTAGACCCTTCCAGAGCTGAGATATCGAAACTCAAAATTTTGTCCAGAAAAAAATGACAGTGTTACCCCTTATGTTTTTTTTATTTATTTTTTTGCGAAAAATTAAGTTTCCCCAATCTTCTCAAAACTCTGGATTCTGATAGAGGGCCATGACACTTAGACCTGAGTGCAAAAATGGAGGCTCTAGACCCTTCCAGAGCTGAGATATCGAAACTCAAAATTTTAACCAGAAAAAAAAACAACAGTGTTACCCCTTATGTTTTTTTAATTTTTTGGTGAAAAATTAAGTTTCCCCAATCTTCTCAAAACTCTGGATTCTGATAGAGGGCCATGACACTTAGACCTGAGTGCAAAAATGGAGGCTCTAGACCCTTCCAGAGCTGAGATATCGAAACTCAAAATTTTGTCCAGAAAAAAAATGACAGTGTTACCCCTTATGTTTTTTTTTATTTATTTTTTTGCGAAAAATTAAGTTTCCCCAATCTTCTCAAAACTCTGGATTCTGATAGAGGGCCATGACACTTAGACCTGAGTGCAAAAATGGAGGCTCTAGACCCTTCCAGAGCTGAGATATCGAAACTCAAAATTTTGATCAGAAAAAAAAAATGACAGTGTTACCCCTTACGTCTTTTTTATTTTTTGGTGAAAAATTAAGTTTCCCCAATCTTCTAAAACACTGGATTCTGATAGAGGGCCATGACACTTAGACCTGAGTGCAAAAATGGAGGCTCTAGACCCTTCCAGAGCTGAGATATCGAAACTCCAAATTTTAACCAGAAAAAAACAACAGTGTTACCCCTTATGTTTTTTTTGGCGAAAAATTAAGTTTCCTCAATCTTCTCAAAACTCTGGATTCTGATAGAGGGCCATGACACTTAGACCTGAGTGCAAAAATGGAGGCTCTAGACCCTTCCAAAGCTGAGATATCGAAACTCAAAATTTTGTATAGAAAAAAAATGACAGTGTTACCCCTTATGTTTTTTTTTATTTTTTTGGTGAAAAATTAAGTTTCCCCAATCTTCTCAAAACTCTGGATTCTGATAGAGGGCCATGACACTTAGACCTGAGTGCAAAAATGGAGGCTCTAGACCCTTCCAGAGCTGAGATATCAAAACTCAAAATTTTAACCAGAAAAAACAACAGTGTTACCCCTTATGTTTTTTTTTTATTTTTTGGTGAAAAATTAAGTTTCCCCAATCTTCTCAAAACTCTGGATTCTGATAGAGGGCCATGGCACTTAGACCTGAGTGCAAAAATTGAGGCTCTAGACCCTTCCAGAGCTGAGATATCGAAACTCAAAATTTTGTCAAGTAAAAAAAAAACGACAGTGTTACCCCTTATGTTTTTTTTTTATTTTTTTGGCGAAAAATTAAGTTTCCCCAATGTTCTCAAAACTCTGGATTCTGATAGAGGGCCATGACACTTAGACCTGAGTGCAAAAATGGAGGCTCTAGACCCTTCCAGAGCTGGGATATCGAAACTCAAAATTTTGTCCAGAAAAAAAAAAAAAAAAACGACAGTGTTACCCCTTATGTCTTTTTATTTTTTGGTGAAAAATTAAGTTTCCCCAATCTTCTCAAAACTCTGGATTCTGATAGAGGTCCATGACACTTAGACCTGAGTGCAAAAATGGAGGCTCTAGACCCTTCCAGAGCTGAGATATCGAAACTCAAAATTTTGTCCAGAAAAAAAAAAAACGACAGTGTTACCCCTTATGTTTTTTTAAATTGTGAATTGAGCTGGTAAATTTGAATTTACGATGAGCCTTGTGTTGGAATGAGACTAAATTGGCTTGCACTGGTTGGAAATGAGGGAAGGTTTATTTGCAACCCATGATTGGCTGCCATCATATCAAACTGGTGGTCCTCACGGAAGTGACAAAATGAGAAATGGTGTCTCTGACTCTCTCTGCTGCCGTCATTAGCATTTTCTTCTGTAGAAAAACAGACCCTGATGGAGAGAAAGCAAAAAACGGCACAAACACACATTTATATTTATTACTTAATCTATTCTGCTTACTAAGTCTCCATTTATTTAATCAAAAATACAGTGAAAATAGTGCTATTGTGAAAAATTATTACAAATTTAAAAAAACTGTTTTCTATTTGAATATATATATATATATATATATATATATATATATATATATATATATATATATATATATATATCAGCATTTATTTGCATTATTAAATCAATGAATTAAAACATTTATAAATAGAAATCTTTTATAACATTATAAATGTATTCACTGTCCCTTTTGTCACAATAAATCCATATTTGATGAATGAAAGTATTAAATTCTCTCTTTTCTTTTCTTTTTTCAAATCTTACCGTAAATGTTTGAATGGTCTCATTGTTTCAATAAAAATGATAAGAACAGTTTTCAACATTGATAATAATAATTTAAAAATGTTTCAAGAGCAGCAGATCAGCATATTAGATGATTTCTCAAGGATCATGATAAATGATCTGGATAAATGATACTGAATATATACTTTTACTTATTTGTGCAATTATCAATTGTTCTTATTATCAATGTTGAAAACAGGGTTTGCAGCCAAATATTTTTATGGAAACTTTGATACATTTTCTTCAGGATTCTTTGATGAATAGAAAGTTCAAAAGAACAGCATTTATTTGAAATATAAATATTATAAATGTCTTTACTGTCACTAGAATCAATGTAATGCACCCTTACTTAATAAACGTATTAATTTATATATTTTTAAAGATTTTTTTTCTTACCCCCAAAAAATGTTAAATGGCAGTGTATCATGTTTTCCATTAACATATTAAGCAGTACAACAGTTTTGACAATAATTCATGTTTCTTGAGCACAAAACTACCATATTAGAATACTTTCTGTAGGATCATAGGACAACAAAGCTACAAAGTTGCAAACATAATAAAAATGACTGCACAAACCTGTGGTTGTATATAAAGAAAGTTCATTTCTAAGTTGCTGTACAAGATCCTCCTCGTCGTCCATCTGTGAGTCACCTGAGCCTGAATGCTCTTCCAGTTTTAAATCTGACATGGACTGATGGAATAAAGCAAGATCCTTTCTTTCAAGCAGTACCTCCTCCTGTTCCTCCTGTAGCCCCTCCTCCTCAAAGTCCTCTTGATGTCCCGAAGCTGTCTGGACGTCCTGGTAAGCTGAGGAACAATAGTCCAACAAAGGTGGGGAAGAAGGGAAGAAAAGGGGGAAGGAAGAAAAAGAGAAGGGGAACAAGAGAAAGAAAAAATGAAGAAAAGAAAGGGTGAAATGTGATGTTCAGAGATATGCCTTCATATGTCTTATTATATGTTTTCCGGTTTCTTCGTGTAAGAAAATCACGCATTTATATTACACTGTTTTCGAATGGGTTCACATGGGTTCGAATCCAGCTAAAGACAACTTTTTGTAATATTTATTAGTTAATTAAATAAGAATTGTTTTCGAATTCATACTGTTCCAGTGTTAATAAAATATACATATGTCATTTGTTTATTTATATTCTTTAATTAAAAAGAATGTTTATTTGCATTATTATGCAATGAACAAAGATGCAACCCATTAAATAGTAACTAATATGCTAAAAAAATGAATGAAGAACAACAAATTGTACAAATTATCTTCTTAAACTCTATTGTTGATCAGAGACCATCTCGACAGGGCTCCCTTGCCTTTTCTTTTGGGGCTTGGGTGGACATTGCAAAGTCTGATGAACATGGTCTCCACCAGACAGCAACAGTCAGGCCACTGAGCAGGATTGCTGCTTGCACCCAGCACACATCTGGTGGTGCTCTCTACACCAGGGTGAGTGGGCCTCTTCGGGACCTTGAAGCGTCCACTCAGCAGTCTCTTTCGACATCTATTGTTATACACCACCCATTCCTTGTCCTGGTCATCCAGGTTCTGCCAAAGAGCAATGATGGTGTTGGCTTCCTGGTTGGTCAGGCTGAGGCCTGTGTGGGCCCGGAGATCCACCAGATATTCTGCCAGCTGGTCCAAATGTTGATACCCGGGGATATTTTGGTAATCAATAGCCTATTAAAAAACACCAACACGCAATACAGTTATTACAACACATCTGTCTAACGCACAATTCCATAACTGATCGTGTTAATTTGCTGTTTATCACCGTAAAGCACACTGTATAGTACAAAGCAGAGAGTGCCATTGTTGACATTTTTTCTTAATATGTTCTTTAAAAAGCACCAAATAAATAAAGATGTCTTGATGTGTATTTGCAGCTTACAAATTAATTTAGGCTGTACTTTTAAATGTAAAATATGTGGAAAGTTTGGATTTAAAGCACTGGATGTAAATTCATCAAAATTATTCTAGTAAATGTGAAAGACATGCAAAGGAGTGGTACTGAGTGGCACCTGTGATCCTCTGGCGGCAAGGTCTCCGACCACAAATGATGCAGTCGAACTGCAGATGGAGCTTGCAATGACGCCCCGGAAGGAGCAGTCTGTGAAGGAAAAAGAAAAAACATTTAGTCTAACAGATCATTTATTTAATTAGAGCTTTATCTATCCAATACTACCCTCACATTAAATAGAAAATATTGGATGTCAAATACGTACTTAAGGTTTACATTTGTTCCAAATGTTTTTCGAATTGTGTCAGCTGCGAGCGCTATTTTATGCGACTCTAGTGAGTTGTGAAAGTTAATATGAAAAATAAATTATTTTAGACCAATAGAATTTGAAATTGCTAACCGAGACAATACCGCAAGACTCAGGACTGGTCACATCTGCAGTGGTTCTGGGGACAGAGGCTGGAACTCCAGGATCTTGTGTCTGTAGAATCATGCGGTGAAATATAATAGATTTTGTTTGTATAACAAGAGAAACAGTCAAACATACCTGTCCAATAATTGCAACTCATCCTGGATGGAATTGTACAATGCTGTTCAAAAGTCTGGGGTCAGTGAGTTTATTGTATGTTTTTATAAACTCTATTTACTAACCCTAACCCAAAGAGTATATAGTACTGTTATTAAGTACTGTTATTACTTCATTATGTGAAGATTTCCTGGAATACAAAATATGTGTGCAGGGGAAAGTGCACAGGAGTGGAATGTGTATTCATAGAATGCAATATGGATTATGCCAGTACTTACAGAGACAGTGGTGCTCGGTGTAGGGGCACTGGACACCGCTGCGCTGGGTTGCCACACTTAGATTTGGCTTTGCAGCAGAAATGTGGGACCCACCAAATCTTGGCTTGGTAAACTAAAATAGGGCAAAACAATTTCAACTAAATGACTATATAAGCTGTAACAGTACAGTGGCAAACAATTATTGAATTTTTGGTAAATGAGAAAATATCTGTTGTTTCAATTCACACCCTCTGCTACTTATATAGATTGAAGTAAGCACAGTTAGAACAGAAAAGTGATTGGGTAGGCATTGCTAGAATGTGAGTATTATTGTAATTCAACAGGTACCTTTTAGAAATGACATTGATTCAAAACTAGTTTGCACATAGCTTGTAAGATACAGTGTTTATTAACAGTAATTATGGTTATACTTGAAAGTAGATGCTTGATGACTTAATTAATAATACATGTATTAATAAAAATGTTATTACCATTGACAAACTTGGTATTATCCTTGATGTCACAGATGCAGTAGGCCGTGGCTGGGGCTGGAGTCGAGGCTGAGGCTGACTCTGCTCCATCACTTCCTGTGCTGGTCCAGTAGCGGCAGACTGTTGTTGCTCCACAACCCTTGGTGCTTGACCAGTAGAGACTGTGGCCTGCTTAAGACAACCAAAAAAAACCCATCAGCTTCAATCACTTTTGAACAAGAAACATTTACTCAGTAAGTTATTTGTATTATGTTTTGATACTTGCAACATCTTCACATTGTTACCTTTTGAGTGTGAAAGCCACACGTGCACTTTGGGACCTCTCTGAGCAAGGTCGTCTGGCCGCGAGACTGCATCGGACATTTTTCAATCTGTAAACATTAAGACACGTCATACACAATACATGCATTTCAACTAAACAGGAATGGCAAACTAATTTACTGTCATTTTCCATGACGTGTGTCATATTTATTTTTATTCATGTTCTTATTCATGTTCTTTTAAGGGGAGATACAAATTGTAAAATTAGAGAGAAAGAGTGAGGAACATTTCACACAATAACACTTGACGGTGTGTGCATAAGACTGATGTGACACCTTCATAATCATGAATATGAAGGAGGGTTTATACATGTTTATGACAACTGTCATTAAGTGTCATTCGCTCAATAAGGACATTTCTAATGCAAATATGACATTGTTTGAGATGTCTTTGTTATGACAACATGACATTAACCAATACATCATAACCTGTCAGTGTCATAACAACTTGACAATACCAAGATAGCTAATCTAATATGTCATAAACATGACATAGCAGATTAGTTATCAAACTTAAGAAACCACTTAGCTTTATGGGTTAACATTACAACATTGTAATGAATGTTTTTCTTGACCTCAGAATTTGTAATTATTTACATTAAAATGTAATTTTTGGGCCTTATTGTCATGCAAAGGTGACAAAAGCACACTCACCCGTTGTATCATGCCACTTTTTCTGGCGAGGAGCTGGCCTGTTACCCTCATTTGATGGCCAAACTTTTTTAGCCTTGAAATCCAGTCAGCATCCGACATGGCTTTATGAGATTTTTTGACAGACATTGTCTTTTTTTTTTTTTTTTTTTTTTTTTTTTTTTTAAATGGGGGGCTGGGGCCTAGGTAAGTTAAGGTTAAATCGTTTCGGACAAAACTAGTATCAATACAAATGTTTTCTTAAAAAAATCACACACGACATATTCAAGTATACAATAACATTATTCCTTCTTCTGTTGTCCGAAAATAACATTACATTTACCGGGGAAAAAAATATGTTTCGGTCCTCCGTTCAAATGATGTTACCTGACCCCCCGTCACGGTGATATTTGTAGGCCTACATATATTTTCGGTGTGACCAAAAAAACAATTAACTACAGCTCACCATCGGTGTCGCCACGTCTTCTAAACGTTCGTAAGCATGGGTCAGAGTTTGCGTGCAGATTTTGTAAATTAGGCTACAATTTATATGCTTTTCAGGGCCTGCTAGGCAACAGTAGTCTATTATATTTACATTTAGTTGTCTCAAATCGTCGTTAATGTATATACTGAATTCACCCTGTGCAGCAATAGGCCTATACATTTAGTCTTACACTAATTTACATAAATCAGATGCATGAATGAAAACTGCTGATGTAATCGGATTTTCAGGTGATATTTTCTTCTTTGCAAAAATTTTATTTAGCCTAATACACAGTATAATCCTAACATAGTATGCTAAATACATTGCCTTACTTTAATGTCCTTAAACATAACAATATTGCTGTCCATAAACTGAGAAAGTGCGCACGCGTTCGGTATACCGATGTCGCGACGCGGCGCTGAGCTTCTCGTCCGGTGCGACCCGCTTTTTAGACTACGCATTACACACACATGCACACACATATTTTTTTTATAACACACATACTAACCACACTCTGACATCCATACCAACACAGCCACACAAATTGTTTCGAGGGGTTAATCATAGGAACCCATATCTTCTTCGGACAAACATTTCAAGGCATAACTTTTACAGTTTTTCTTTTTGTTATTTCAGCATGTTATATTGCAGGCACTTTCTGTAGTATTAATGAAACAAAGAAACCCAAATGAAAATGTAAAAAAATCAATCCATTAGCCTCGCAGCGTATACAGCTGCATGATGAAATCACCACTGTCATATATGCTTAATTCCCCTTAAAAAAAATGTAAACTGGCTGGGCACTGTAGGGTCTGCCCTGACCTGAATGCCATCACTGGCCAATCAGAGAGCTGCATGATGTAATTGCACTGCACACAGCCTGCTGCGCTTTTCAAGGTATCTGCATGTCAAAGGAAAAACAGTTAACATTTACTTACTATGCAAAGGGGAAACATTGCACAAACCCTACTACGGTTTGGTAAAGAATTCTCAGCTGAGACAAACAATGAAATTGATCTCAAGCTAGCGGATTATTAATAAGGAAGTCTTTTATATGCTCGGCCATCTATGTTTGACATTATAATAAGCTTCTGATTACTTAAAATCAATGTTTCTATGAAAATCTCAGCTTCTGAAAATTAAAACGTCATTGTCATCTGTGTGGGACAGCATAATTGAGGCACTTGTGATATGAATTATTATAATTAATTGAATGGGGTTATTGCAGTATGGGGAGCTCAAATTTTGGTAAACGTCATAAGAGCAGAGTGTTTTTCTATACCATCATTGATCTGCACCATCAGGTTTTTGAACTTGTCATCTAAACCCTGAGCTATTTTACAGCCATCTCATGTTCCCATGGAAATATTGCCAAAACAACAAATAACACCAATAAAAAACTTGACAAAAACTTTCCTCTTTGTGATCTTAGTTTGTTCTGTACAAACCAAAAATGTTGATCATGAAGAATGACAATTGACACCAAATACATGCACTCTAAAAAAAATGCTGGGTTGTTTTAACCCAATTTTGGGTCAAATATGGACAAACCCAAATGTTGGATTAAAAAATGCAATTAATAAATTTAACCCAATAGCTGGGTTTGTCCATATTTGACCCAAAATTGGGTTAAAACAACCCAGCATTTTTTAGAGTATGTGATCAGTTCCGGATGCTGTACATTTTAAAGTCATTTTTGCTAGTAAACTTTGCTTTCAGATTAAAGGGGTCATGAATTGAGAACTGAAATGTTCCTTGTTTGGAGAAAAACTGTTTTCATTCTAACCAAGCCCAGAGAATGACTTGTGGCATGTGCCAATGTGATAGACGATAGGTGAAATCAACGTCTACTACATCATTGCAACTTTGGCCCCGCCCACTGGTTTGTTAGTAAGATGACGAGAAGAGAAGAGTAGAGCAGGGATCACTAGACTAAAAATAACATTACCTTCCAAAGGATCCTAATGCTAGGAATTTGTTTTTTTCCAACAACGTGAATGTCTTAGGTGAGCATAATTTGTTTGTATCGGTACATTTCACTGTGGATTCTTTGGTAAATCAGTCACAATTTCGGCGCAGGCTTTGCAAACAGACTTTTACGATGTGGACTCGACAGTAATGCAACAAAAAAAACAGAGCCAAATCAGAGGACTAGGAAAAGGCCCTTTATTTGGAAAATTATGACCATTTTTGAGGTAAAAATCATAACATTATAAGAACAAGTACACCCCTGGAAACAACAAAACAAAAACAATTAAGTTCATGACACCTTTAAAATAAAAAACACTCTGTATAAATATGTATTGCATAACATAAGAATATAAAAAAAATACTGTGCATTGAATGCAAAATATTAAAATGGATAATGTTTATGTGTTGTCCAACAAAATAAATATATGAGGACATTATTTAAATAAATAAAAAAAGATCCAAATGTCTAGTATTAAAAGTCAATTAAAAACAGCCTATGAAATCACACATTAACTAGAGATGAATGATTTATTGCACTCTAAAAAATGCTGGGTTGTTTTAACCCAATTTTGGGTCAAATATGGACAAACCCCGCTTTTGGGTTAAATTTATTAATTGCATTTTTTAATCCAACATTTGGGTTTGTCCATATTTGACCCAAAATTGGGTTAAGACAACCCAGCATTTTTTAGAGTGTGACATGGGATATAATTAAGGGTCAGCCAGCCATTATCTAAAAAAAATAAACCCAGACAGACACAGATGCAAAGTGAACGCTTCTGTATCGCCCTTGACAACAGATGTTATGCCAATAATTTGACCACTGAATTCCAATTGGCCAGTTAAAATCAAATATTCATGAAGGAACAAGAATATGATTGCCTTATTATCAGTATCAGAATGTCAATACAGGTGCCTCTCTTATTAACCAATGTCTCATTTAGATTACCAATATAAATATTGAAGTAAATTTTGAAAAAGAGTTGCCACATCTTTATATTTAGATTGCATTAAATTGTGAATTGAGCTGGTAAATTTGAATTTATGATGAGCCTTGTGATGGGATGAGACTTACAAAATTTGCTTGTACTGGTTGGAAGTGAGGGAATTGGCTGCCATCATGCCAAACTGGTGGTCCTCACGGACGTGACAAAATGAGAAACGGTGTCTCTGACTCCCTCTGCTGCCGTCATTAGCATTTCCTTCTGTAGAAAGACAGACCCTGATGGAGAGAAAGCAAAAAACGGCACAAACACACATTTATATTTACTACTTATATTCTGCTTACTAAGGCTCCATTTATTTAATCAAAAATACAGTGAAAATAGTGCTATTGTGAAAAATTACTACAAATTTAAAAAACTGTTTTCTATTTGAATATATATATATATATATATATATATATATATCAGCATTTATTTGCATTATTATATCAATGAATTAAAACATTTATTAATAGAAATCTTTTATAACATTATGAATGTATTCACTGTCACTTTTGTCACAATAAATGCATATTTGAAGAATGAAAGTATTAATTTCTCTCTTTTCTTTTCTTTTTTTCAAATCTTACCGCAAATTTTTTAATGAACATTTTTTGTTTAGTTTTTGTTTCGATAAAAATGGTTAGCAGGAAAAAAAAACAGTTTTCAACATTGATAATAATAATTTAAAAATGTTTCTAGAGTAGCAGATCAGCATATTAGATGATTTCTGAAGGATCATGTGATTTAAGATTGGGATAAGCGATACTGAATATATACTTACAGGGTTTGCTTCTAAATATTTATATGGAAACTGATATATTTTCTTAAGGATTCTTTGATGAATAGAAAGTTCAAAAGAACAGCATTTATTTGAAATAGAAATATTATAAATGTCTTTACTGTCATTAGAAACAATTGAATGCACCCTTGCTTAATAAAAGTATTAATTTATATATTTTTAAAGATTTTTTTCTTACCCCTAAAATGTTAAATTGCAGTGTATCATGGTTTCCACTAACATATTAAGCAGCACAACAGTTTTGACAATAATTAATGTTTCTTGAGCACAAAAACAGCATATAAGAATACGGATCATAGGAATACAAAGCTACAAAGTTGCAAACATACTAAAAATGACTGCACAAACCTGTGGTTGTATATAGAGAAAGCTCATTTCTAAGTTGCTGTACAAGCTCACAAAGTTCCTCCTCGTCGTCCATCTGTGAGTCGTCTGAGCCTGAATGCTCTTCCAGTGCTAAATCAGACATGGACTGATGGAATAAAGAAAGATCCTGTCTTTCAAGCAGTACCTCCTCCTGTTCCTCCTTTAGCCCCTCCTCCTCAAAGTCCTCTTGCTGCCCCAAAGCCGTCTGGACGTCCTGGTTCAAAACACTATCTGTGTCATCCAGATTCGTAGAGATGTCTTCTGATACCTCATAAAGGGTCTCCTCCTCCACTTCTATTCCTCCTTCTCCCCCCTTCTCAATCTCCTCTTCTCCACTGGAGCTGTCATGAGGTTTTAAACAGCCTGGTTGTGTCCAGTTGTTCTCACTAATGCTATCATCATGTTCTGGTTGAAGGTCTGAATGGGAATGAAAGTCAATTCCGGGTTCATCTCTGGCCCTACGACTCAACACCTGTGACAATGACAACAAACGACATTTAAAGAACTTGTATTACATTAATGTTTTACATAAATAAATACAAATATTTCCTCCTACTAAAGTCAATTTGGACAGTTTTAAAATAAACTATTAAACTTAAAGTGACCGTTTGCCTATATTTAATTTGATTTAAATCATAAAATTGTATTGTCAGATGCATTTTTTTTAGAATATTATATTAGAATAAGCATTTATCTGTTCATTGTGAAAACAACTAAATGTATTAAAAAGTATGAACATGGGTAAAATAGGGCAGGCTGTTAAAAAAGCAATATTCAATGTTAAAATGTATGAGATTAAAACATTGGAATTATTGATGATAAATATATAAAAAGGTTATTGTGTATTAAAAACACATTCAGTTTTTAGAAATTGTGTCTTATCTGTTTCATCTATGACTAATGCATCACATTAAAGTCAGAAATTGAAAATGCGTTTTATTTTCTTCCCTATCGTGAAGTATATCCAAGTGAAACTGCATCTTGAACAAGAAAAAGATTTAGGGTGGGACATGATTTTGTCCATCAGGCATTGATTTGATCATTGGATATTACTATATATATATATATATATATATATATATATATATATATATATATATATATATATATAAAACCTGACTTAAATGTTTAAGTACAACTTTGATGTCAAATTACATTAAACTGACTTAAAAAAATGTTGGATTTTGTATAATATTAAAAAAAGTTAAATTTATTTTGATGAGTTGAGCAGTGCAAAAACATGTTGTAACTTATTGATCATATAATTTTTTTCTACAGTTTATTAGAAGCTTATTTGAGTGAAAGGTTGTTCCACCCTCATGCTGAAAAATGTCATCAGAAAAGAAGAGATAATAAAAAAAAGATGTGCACGGATACATCATTTATAATAAATACCGCAATATTCCATCAAAATAATAATCCCCAAATGGATAGAAATTTTATATGCAATTTCAATAAATATATCTTATATTTAGGCTTAAATGCCCTCCTTATGTCACTTCTCACATGTCTGACTCTGTCCAGTTCGTCCTCGAGATGCTGATTATTTTGGTTGAGCGTCTCCATCATGGTCTTCAGCTCAGTGCATTTGTCCTCCAGTGAATCATGCTCTGACTGGGCTGCAACTCTCCACACCTGAAACTCTTTCTCCAGGAGCCTGAACACAAAAAATGCAGTTATTTAACATACACACATGTTCAAACATATGCAGACACGGCACAAAGGACTGTCGTGTCTTTTCTATACTCAAAGATTTACTTTGAAAAAAGGCCCACCATTTATCTCTCTGCAGATCCCTCATGGCCTTCTGGGTAACACTGAGGTCTTTTTGGAGATCAGTTGTGTCTCTCTATAACATCATAAACATAAAGAAAAATTCACAGGGTGATCATTTGGCATTATGACGATGTCCAGAGTGCAACGAGCATTTTCTCCCATTCATTTTTTCTTAAATTTGACATTTTCTTCCCTGTTGTGATGGATGAGAGAAACAGCTTCTAGAATGAGGAAAAAAATGTTGAGCAGGATTTGATTTTGTCGTTTAATTTTGTCGTTTACTATTAGTGTGTAACTATTACTATTGGTGTTCACTCGCATCACTATAAATAGTGTTCACAAGCAGTAAGTTGCTGGCCGCAGTTCACTTTATGGCCACCAGTGTCTCTAATATCAAGGCTTTCGGAATTCTGCATAATACCCCTTTAAAGATTAAAGGGATAGATTACTCAGAAATTCTGTCATTAATTACTCACCCTCGTGTCATTCCAAACACGTAAGACTTTCATTCATCTTCGGAACACAAATGAAGATCTTTTTGATGAAATCTGAGAACCTTCTATCCCTCCAAAGACAGCTACTCAATTGACACTTTGATGCTTCAAAAAGTTTATAAAGAAATTGTAAAACTAATCCATATGAATTGATATGTTTTAAAGAGACACGATCAATTTTTATAATGAACCGATTGAATTTAGGCTTTAAATTCAGACATGTACCCAGACATGTAAATATTGATCAGTGAATATGTTGTTCATGATGTTGTTCATGTTGTTGTGTTCCCTACAAGTTCGATTAACTTCAAAATATGAGGAAAATATAAAAAAAAAAATATGAGGGCAGAACAAAATACTAAACTTGCTTAAGTTATTTACCTGACAATATTTTTTTGGCAAAAAGGTAGGTACATTTTTCATTTTTGCTATGCAAAAAAGAAAAGCAAAAAGCTCGAAGGAAAAAGCATACACTAACTACAACATAATCCGTTTTTAATATTTCATTGGATCTCTCTTGCTTTTGCATGTGTTCATAATTTCTTCATAAGCCTAATTGTCAAAAGAAGGATCTGAACTGTGTCCACACAGTACCAAAAAATTGGTATTTTTCATTACATTATCACAAATAAAAAAATGGACTCCAAGCACAACTATGCAATATGCTTACAAAATTCTTAATATTTTTTAAACTAAATTTAATAATAATTTTTAACATATTTAAATAAATGTGGTCAATTTTCCTAGGCCTATCCCTTTTGTCCACCACTAAATACAACTTTTGTTGAAATCACAAGAAAAAAAAAGACTTTATAACAGCCTAAATATTTTATTTATAATTTATGTGAATTTTTGCAACGCTTTATTGGAACGGGAGGTCACTGACTGCAGGTAAGTTACCTGAGGAATCTCGATCTCTTCCGTCTGCAGGGCTTTAGACTGCACTGTAACCACAGCAGGGATGGCGCTGTCAGTCTGACTTGTTTCAGGAGCATTATGCATGTCTGGGTCTTCCACAAACTGCAGCACTGGAGAGGGGGCACTGTAGACACACAAACATAGGTGTTACAGTTATGGAAAGTATTCTACATGTTTAATATACAATATATTTCCTCTTTTTTCCTCAGAATTACACAAAAGAGTACAAATGTATACCTGTAGTGATTGTCTGTATACGTGTGCATCTTCACCTTTAATCTTATTGATTAATCTATTTTATTTTTTTTCCTTATTCACTTTTATACTTACGTTCTTCTTCTAAATCATATTCAAGCGATTATTCTATTATGTTTGTACATTTTCATGTTTCCTCTTTAAAATTTGATTAATTTGCTGTCATCTGTGAATTTGAAGCACGTAATTGCAGTGCACTTGAAATGTAGGCTATTTATAGAAATGTTGAGGGGGAAGGCAAATATTGTATTAGTTTGTTTTATCTCTTTATCAGGAGTGTATGTTGTCAATCATGTTGTTGTGTTTTTATTTTATTGATTTAATCCTCTGTTCCTCTCTTCCCCTTTCTGTATTACTTTTGCATGGGAGAGAAATGTTGAGGGCGAAGGCAAACATTGTATAAGACTGTTTTATCTCTTTACCAGTTGCCGTCCATCTGTTTATTTAATCCAGAGAAAACACACATCTCAGAGAACAACCAGTGACATATTCTGTTAAACATGTATCATTCCCAGTTTAAAGGTTTGATTTCTTTCTTTGTGTACCTGGACCCTGTTCTCAGGGCTCTCTTCCTCTCTGCTTCTCTCCGGGCGTGTCGAGGCACCAAAGCATGTCGAGCGCTGGAGGCCAGTGATGCTATTGACTCCTTCCATGATGGCTGAACAAACCATAACACATTATATAAGGCATAATTAAAAGAGTGTGTGTTATTTAAACTATATTATGTTCGATAATGATATAATTGATAATTGCCTAAAAATTCTAAAATGTTTTGTCTAAATAAATGTAAAATAAAACAATAAAAACTAAAATCAATTATTTGAATTACTCACAGTAAATTAAAGCTGCAGTCTGCAGTTTTTCCTCTTTGTCGCCATCTCTGTTCGAAATCTGCAATTGCGGTCATTCGCGGAATTATCAACTTTACGTGGGTTCACTGGTGATTGTCGTTTGAACCTTTCTGGATCCGCCATCAAATTGATCAGTTTAATTATATCAAGTGCAGTGAGAAAAGGCTATAAATCTCCACCTCCAACATTCTCACACGCAAATAGTCTTCTAGCCCGAGACTCTTCTTTATGTGTACAGATGTGATGTAATGACACAAAGACATGCTCGAATCTGCCGTCGAAATCCATCAGTACCACTGGAGTTAAAATCATTATTACAAGCTTACTGCTTTGAATCGAACTAAGGCAAGAAGATGGTTTTGAACACTGGCTGGTTGTGTATTTTCTCCAAATTGGTATTTTGGATAATTTTTTTACCCCAAAAAAGCTACGGACTGCAGCTTTAAGGCATTAAACTGTCATCCCTAGTTAATACATGCACAGTATGTAAAACCTTATGCATGGTAGTACACCTGAGTGCAATATTCCAGTACAGGATGGGATGGCTTGTGTTTCCGGGTGCGTCTCTCAGTCAGAAAGCAGCTTTGGCAGAGGTGTACATTCAGGCATTTCAGACAGCGGTACCTGTGAGAAGAGACAGCCATGCCAGGTCACAATCCATTTCATCTACCAGACAGCATGCATTTTTTTACTTTTATTTTAATATTTTTATTTCATTTTCATTTTTTTAGCATTAATATTCAGGTTTCATTTAATTTGTTTCAATTTTTGTTTTAGTAAAGGATAATAACCCTGAAACATAAACATTGCAACCAAAACCTTGCAAGGATGTATAGCACTAATATTATAAAACCCACCTGAGGCCAGTGATGGGAAAGGCTTTACACACATGGCAGTGGACTCTGTGTTGTACAGCCTCACTCACTGAAATCCTGTAGAGAGTGGACAGCCATAACAGCAGACGGGGTTCTGACTGTAGCCAGCTAATAAAATGCTCTTCAGTTACTTCTGCTCGGATTACCTGAGAGAGAGAGAGAGAAAAAAAACCCGATTTTCTGAAAATCTAAAACTGGAGGCTGTTTACATGAGTGTGAGTGACATACAATGTAGCTGGTATAGCTTAGTGGTTAAAAATCTGGGCTAGCAACTAAGGGCTGTACCTTCAAATACATACAAGGGAACATGTATTGTAAGTTGCTTTGAATGGAAGAAATCTGGTAGATATGATTTAAAAAAATGGCTGTAAAAAAATCATTTTTGATCTTTCATTCAAAAAAATTACAAAAAACCTAACATTTCATTGAAGTAAAATAATTGAAAAAAAAAATAAGTGCGGGGGAAATCACATTATGAAATAAATGTTTTTCTCCAAAACACATTGGCCACAATTATTGGCACCCCTAGAATTTTTTTATGAGTAAAATATCTCTAAAGTATATTCCCATTAATATTTGCCTATTTTAGCACACCAGGCTGACTAGGAACATGAAATGCTATATTTATAAAACGGTTAGTTCCAGTCCTTGATTCTGATTGGTCAATAGCTGTGCTTTATTCATGATAAAACATGGCTATGGCCGCTTCACCCAATGGTTCTATTTATCTTTGCGCAACACTGCAGTTCCTATGTTGTTTTTATTTTAGCTTCATGCATATTACACATTGGAACGTTGTTGCTGTTCACGGTCAGGGACTATTTTTTTTCTAGCAGAAGGAAGGCTTTTGGTGGTTTTACTTCATGAAAGTTGCATTAATACGTTTTTTTTTTTAACTTTAACATTTTTATTGTGTGGTAACCGTTTTATACATGCAATAAGGTACACGAGGCAAGTGCTGTATTGTGAATAAGTAACGACTTCGCGTCACGCCCAACAACGCCCTTCAGCCGTTACTTATTCACGATACAGCACAGCCTCCAACCTTATTGTTTACATATATGTGTGTGTGTGTTATATGTTAGGAGAATGTACAATACCCCTTTGAAGCAGGAGGACACTGCAGTTTCAGCAAGGCCAAACACATGGTTTTCTTGAACCACTGCAGGAACCTTAATCAGACGTTTTAAATTAGAAATGTGTTGTATTTGTTAGAAGTGGCTCTTATTAATTGGATCAAGCTATTTCTTTTCTAACCTGGCTGAGGTCTTCCAGCAGGACTCTGAGTGCACTTCGACTGATGGAGCCCCTGTTGCTCTCCTGATTCCCACTGTAGCTCTCAGCCAGTAGGAACAGAGCTGCAGAGACACAAGCACAGACCCTGAACACTTAACTAAGATCCTGAACTATAATACATTCTGAAAGCTGTAGACAGAATCAGAATAAGTGATAAAAATCAAATGACCAGACCCTTCTGTTTAGCTGAGAGAGTGTCTCCACAGAGGGTGATCAGCGCGGCCTCCACAGACCTGAGCAGAATAACCCCGGTTTGCTCTCTAAAAGAAAACAAGGTTAAATCACACATGCGTTCAGAAATAGATTATATAATGTTGAATCAGTCACTCCTCACCTGTCAAACAGTTTAAAGAGAAGCCTGGTGGTTTGATCAGTGGCTTCAGGTACTGCCTGACCAGGAAGTTCATGTGAAATGCTCTGGAATAGCTCTTCTAGAAGCTGCTCTACATCTTCTTGAGCAAGACTTATCATTGATTCCCCAGAACATAAAGTATTTAAAACTGGGCGCAAATCCTGCAGTGACACCAGGTGCACTGGAGTTTGAAAAAGAGATTCATTAATGAGATATATTAAGTGTGAGATTACCTATATATTGTTATATAAAAGCATCCCACTGCATTCACAAAGACAATTAAACACAGAAAAACTTACTCTGACATAGTTTTTGTAATGAGCGAAGCTTTAGAGCAGCTCGATACACTGCAGGACGAACCTCATTCAGACCTTTTGTGGGAGAAATACATTAATCAATAAAAAGTAAAATAAAAGTTTTAACAAATTGATGGAATTTTGATCAATAAATGTACTTAATGTTCAATATATTATTGCATCGGCCTGGATACCCACAGAGATTCCATTCTAAACATGCACAATATATGTGTGTATATATATATATATATATATATATATATATATATATATACTATAATAATTAACAAATAAATACATTATTATTTACAGGTCGTATTCAGCATTATTTATTATTCTTAATACACCTTACACAGACATTTTCTGCCATTTTCATCCTGAATTAACATAAACAGGGAACAAACTTACCAATGCTGTCCACATCCATAACAGTTCACTGTTCAATAAAACCCTGGTTGTGGAGACAAAAAATAAATAAATAAATAAATAATTAAATATCAATGTCCATCTACACTCTACACCATATTCCTTTTTATTTTCAACTACATTTTTTTCTTTGAGAGAATTTTTAGCAATTAATAGGTTAGCATGGTAGCAGGCTAACTAGGATTCAGAACAAAAAAGTAACCTGTGCCCCGCAAAAAAATGAATACAAAACAAAACTACTCATACATAATGTGGCTTGACTTCCTGAGGCTCACTATCAATATTTAGTCAAAGGTTAGTTAAAGGGTAGTACATTTTTATTGATTATTCGCATATGTCGACCCAACTGAAGACTAGGCAACCCAGAATATCTGGCAACCACACACCCTCATTCATCATTATTTGCGCGCCTTCATGACGAGTCCTGCAAGGGAAACTCTCATCTGACAAGAAGGTCGGTGTTTTATAAATAAAAAAATACCTTCAAACGTCTATGCTAATATATATTATTGCAAAATAGATAGATCGTTGTTTGGATTTGTACATTTTGTATAAATGTGATGTACCAAAGTAGTGCAAATAAATAGGTGAAGCTACAGTATTAGCCTACCCTGTTGTAATAAAGACAAAACGAAAGTAAAGCAAAGCACATTTACTTTATCCGTCTCGTCAGATAATCTTTAACCGAACGGTTTAATATTAAAGTTATAAAGACGTTTATTACAGCAATTGTCAAATAAGTATTATATTTAGCATATTTACATCGAACTATAGATTAAACTAACTTACTTAAAACGTATAATAGTTAACTTTTTGCTCACCTGTACGCAGTAACATGAATTTGTTTCCTTGTGAACAAGTCCTTTTTAAACTCGCATGCACAAGCTGCCACTTGCCTGGTTTGTGTTACTTATAGTTAATAATGTATGAACAGAGGTTTTATTTCACTTTGTCCACGTCAGCGCTATTGGCTATTATTAGGTTATTAACTCTTTGTATTTTTGTGTAACGTTAGCATGTTTCTTTGCTTTGAAGTGAATATGAACAATTTACTGTTGGCTTACTCAAAATCATAAACTAACATCTATGTTCTTCTTCTCTCCAGTTCATCAGTGTTGATTTTGTAAAATGGACAAAAAATATCTTCAGAGAATTGTCAATCATAAAGTCTTCCTCATAGAGACTTTATCTGCAGATGCCGAATTCATCTTGCAGAATGTGCAACAGGCTAAACTTATTACTCAACGTGAATACAGGAACCTCACAGATATTTCTGAAAGAGAGAAGAGAATCATCAACCTACTTGACAAACTCATCGGAAAGGGGGAGGAAACTTGTCGCAATTTCATAGACCTTTTAAGGAATGATAGTATTTTGGAAATGTGTCCAACATTAAAGGATCATGCCATTTTTGATGCCCCAGTACAGGTGATGTAAATACAGGTGATGCTCATATATATTAAAATTAATGTAGATAATGCACTCAAGTATGTTCTCTGCCACTGATGTGTGCGTATGTGCTTTTATTTCAGGTCTCTCAATACAAAATATCACAAATTCCACGTGGTATCTGCGTAATCTTCAATAATGTACATTTTACGACCATGCAGGAAAGAAGTGGATCAGATAAGGACCAAAGTTTGTTTTTTAAACATTTTTGCATTGTATTTAGATATTTAGCATTAGATATTTTGGTAACATTTAATTTACGGTGTCCTTGTTACACGTTACATGTAGTTACTATAGTACTAACTATACATTATGCATGATTACATGCAACTAACCATATACCAAACCTTTATCGTAATAATGAACATACAAGTATCTGTTGTTAGTTAATATTACTTGGTATGTATATAATTACACTGTAACAAGGACATCTTAAAAAATAAAGTGTAACCACTATTTTAAGTTACACCATGGTGGTCTGTCTAAATACTTGATTCTGATTGGCTTAAAGGTGTGCAATAAAATGGTTTTTAAAGTATTGCTGCCGCAAATATCAATAACAGCTTTAAATTGACAATGTCAGGAAAAGACCATGGTTTGAGCAGGATTATCTACTCTTATTGTTGGAAAATATAAGAAAATAATTCGGAAAAGAAAATTCTAAATATTTATGCACTTTTTCATTTTCATTAAATTATAATATTTATTTGACCATTTTTATAAATATTATTTATTTATCATTTTTTTATATCGATGAATGTATTGAGTGGATTATTTTCTCTTTTCAACCCCAGATTATCTTGACAAAGTTTTCCGCTGGCTGGGGTTTAAGGTGGAGGTGCACAAAAATAAAACTGCAGATGAAATGAAGAATCTCCTCACAGACCTGGGGAGAACGGTAGATGGAGACTGCTTTGTATGCTGTGTCCTCTCCCATGGCAACAAAGAAGGAATCTGTGGAACCGATGGTGGTGTTGTTTCTGTTGATGAAATACGGGAGCCTTTCACTGGCCAAAGACTAGCCGGCAAGCCCAAACTGTTTTTTATACAGGCATGTCGAGGGAGAAAAAATCAACATCGTGTGAAAGTCCAAGCGGATGCTCCAGAAGATGGAGAGTCAGAGATGGAGGTGGATGGTGATGATTTTGACATCACAATCCCAGCTGACACAGATTTCCTCATTGCCAGGTCAACCACTGACGGTCACTATTCTTATAGAAAGCCAGATGAGGGCTCCTGGTTTATTCAGTCACTCTGCCAAAACCTAGAGAAACATTGTCCACGGTAAGTTTGTAAAAAAGATGTTTTATGTTCATTATGAACATTTGAGTATGCGAAGTAGAGAAAATGATAAAGGAAAATAATGTAAACTGAAATCGATAACCTTCACAAAATCTGAACTATATATACCGGTACTATCAAAAAAAAAGTATTTATTGATTTTTTTTTTTTTGTCCCCAGGGGTACAGACATCCAGACGATCCTGCTTAGTGTGAATAATGACGTTAGCAGTAAGGGGATCAAATGCGCACAAATGCCTGTCCATGAAGTCGCCATGAGGAAGAAACTGATCCTGCAGCCAGTGAACCACTGAAAGCTCCACGTCATGCCAAAATTGCTCGATATGTGATTTTATATACATTTCATAATATAGGATAATTTCAATCTCAAGAAGGGCTGTAATATATATATATATATATATATATATATTATTTTACTGTACTCTTCCTTGTTCTTATAGGACTTTTAAAAAAAATCAGGGCCAAAACTGTTTATTCAGACATGAAGTAGCGTGTGTATGACACGCCAATTCGTATTTGCATTTTTGGCGTGCTATCAAGACGCATAATCGCTTTTCAGCGTGTTTATGAACCCCGTTGACTTAACGTTATATAAATATATGACTTACCTCAACCCTGTCCCTAAACCTAACCATCACTGGGGTTAATGGCATTTATGACTGTTCCCTTACCATCCTAGGAAAAAAAAGATATGACTTACCTCAACCCCATCCCTAAACTTAACCGTCACTGGGGTTAATGGCATTTATGACTGGACATTTGACGGACACGGAATGACGCGGTCGTTAGTGGCGTAGACATACACGCATACACGCGGATAGCTCAAAATGCGTAGAGATAACACGCCACTTGAGTCAAAAGTGGCGTGCATGTTTACGCAAAAGTCATGATGTCATGTTGGTTTATTTAAAGGGAATCAAAAGCCATTTGAGACCAATTTGTTTTTCCAGGTGTAATAAGTATTTTGTTATATATATAAACAGTGGTTAATTGTATTTTTGCAGATATGTTTTACACATTTCTTTATACAAAATGTTTCTACTTTTCTATATAAACTAATTTCTGTACCCTATACTGTATAAATACACTCATTTAATTATTTTATAATAAATATTGTTAAATGGTGTATTACTGCATTTCCATAAAGATGTTGAAAAGCTCTCTCTCTCTCTCTCTAATTGACCTTTTTGCCAGTAGCATCTCTATGTCTGTTTGTGCAAGTGAGACACACGACACCCTCCTGCAGCCCCGTGCTGAAACAGTTAGAAAAAGTTCAATCTTTTTCACACTAACTAAAGTTGAAACCATGGAAGTATATCAATAAAATGCTTTAGCATTCATGTTAAATAATACAACATGTTTTATAGAATCTAAGAAAACATACAGGTTGCTAATCTGTGTCAAAAATTAAAGCATCTTACTTTTCCAGTTGGTAATAGTACTTCTCCAGATTTCACATCTCGCTCGCAGATTAGGAGTTATTTTGCTTCCATGTGTGTACGAGTGTCAGAGTTCACACCTGCACAGTAATAAATTAGTTCAGCCTCTGGAAACAACACAGTTGAATCCAATCTAAAAGCCATCTGTTTACCAAAAAACCAAAAAATAACTGTTGTGATCACTGATATGTTTTAATTAAAACCATCATGCTCAAATGCGCTATCATCATCACAGCATCAATCTATGAATGAAAAAAGAAGGCTGCTGCTTTTTCACGAGCAAGGCTGGCATACCACACTGCTGTGAACTTACATTTCATTCCTGATGCAATGGACGAAACCTAGTGGACACAGAGAGTGCAACCGTTATTTTTGGGTATTTCGGTAAACAGATGGCTTTTAGATTGGATTGGTCAAAACCAGAATGTCAAAGTGAATGATCGGTGCCTGGATCACCAGGTCAGAAACAGAATGTCAAAAATAAATAGTTTTTCCCCTGGGATAACCTGAACTAACACAAAGTGTCCAAATGAATGATTATAACCTCCATGGATCAAAGACAGATGAACACATGTTCTGTAATAGAAAGGTCAACAGGTCAAAAACAATGTGTCCATTTGATTGATTGATAGGTCAAAGGTTAATAGATATTTCAGAGATGGAATCCAGAGGTGCGTTCCATTCGACCGTTAGTGAACTGCGAAGTGGACTTCACAGGGTATTTCGCCATCTTAAGTGAGATTCCAATCCGAAGGGAACGAACATGTTCAGTTGGAAGGGCACTGCAAACGGCGTAGGGAATAAGTGAACATCGATACATCACTTCACAGGAAGTCGAGAGCGGAATCACCCAACTGTCATTGCGCGTCACGTCATCACCAGTCAGAGCGGTCGTAAATAACGATGGAGGAGTTTGTTTGTGTGTAAGTATGCATACATTTTGTCATTATTATACTAACTAAGTATTTTTTAACGGTTATTGGGGTGAATATTACATTTACATATGCTATTTTTTGTATGTCCTTGGGACTTTATAAACGATTACCACAACCATTTACCTCAGAATTTACCTTATCATATTTTTATTTATTATTGTATATTATATATATATATTTTAAATGTGATATTAAATTCAATTGAAATATTAATGTAAGCCTATATCTATTTGTTTTATTATCATAATCTGCGGAACCCCGTACGTTAACTTAACTTAACTGATGACGTTTGCAGGGCATTCCAAATGAGCGGTATTGTCAGCGAAGTCCTCTTCACCTGATGTACCGTGTTCAGGGAGTAGGGAGCAGTGAACACTGCGCAGGGACCCTGTCGAATGGAACGCAGCTCAGAACAAAGGTTGATGCCTACTTCAAAGATGGAATCCGGAAGGTCAAAGGTCAGCTCCGCCCACCTGTCAATCATAGGGTAATAAATCATCTTGACACAAGCTGTATTCTGTAACTACTCACCCATATACAAAGATACCAGTCACTTGAAGACTCACCAGAATGACAGAATTGACGAGGGGGCACATCTCCCCCCCACCAAATATGCAAATCATTGGTCATCAAATATGGGTTTTTTCTGACCAGTTCTGTCAGAAACATATAAGATTATGAATATGCAGTAGTTTTCTGACCGCCCTAATTTTTCACAGAAACAGTTATTTGCTAATGTTTACCACCCACAGGAATGTCATATTATTTGTAACACCGCATATTTGCCACATATGTAAAAGTGAAGAGAAAGAGTCATTTGAAACCAATTTGTTTTTCACTTTTTAATGACAAACTTGTGGTTAAACCAGGTTTTTTCCAGATATGTGCATATTATTATCCAAACCGTGCATGCAAACTGCATCTAAAAAGTTTTCAAAAATTTTAAATACATAAAAACCTGGTTAAATATTCAATGAAATGCACATGACATTATCAAGTTAAAATAAAATTCATCAACACAGAAACATGCCATTGGGTAAGATGTATGTCAAATGTAGGCATCACAAAACACATTTCCACAGGCAGGGGCAAGAATGGCCATGTTAATTATACTGTAAATACACAATAATAGCTAAAACAGCAGTTTGTGTCCACTGCCATAGTGACTATACAGATTATTTAATATCACTTTAGGGGATAAAATATGTCAGCAAAAATTGAGTTTGATTATACTGCTATTGGAAAGCAAATCATAAATCAAATATAAAAACCTTTACAAAATTTATTCAGGCATGTGATCCAGTAAAGACAAAAAAGAATGAAAACCTATCCCCAATTTAATTTTATTTTAATATAAAAATTAAAAAGAAATATATTCCTATTGCAATAATACTGTACTGTAAAACGCAAAGTAGATTTATCAATTAATAAAAAAATACTTTTATTATACAGAACAGTACAATTACAATACTAATATATTTATGGCTGTCTTCATTTCTGTGCTTTCTAATAGAGCAAACCTGCAGAGATGACACTGTGTTGACAACATATAAATGAATCTTGGATGAGGTTGCCGCACGTTCCGTGTTCAAATGGACCTAAGTGACCCAAATGTCCAGCACTTGTGGATCACGTGCTTGACACTTGACCATTTTGAGAAACTAAGGATATATACGGCATACAGCCGCAAGATGGAGCCATGAAAAGCAAGCCATTAGTAAACGCATCATTTGCTGTTTGTTTACTAACCGTTTGCGGCAATGTCGATATCAATGCAGTTCATGTGGGTCCCAGGTTGAAAAATACAGAAATCGTTATAAGGCCAGCATTATTTAAATACAGCAGTGGAGTTGTAAATGATGTAAATTATTAACTAATGGTTATCAACCATTACGACTTGATCTTCAATGGATCCAGCATAATAAGGAACAGGAGGGCTTTGCTTAACAAATCATAAATAATAAAAAAATATTACATTTAGCTGTTAAAAGGAGATTTGCTTCATGGGAAGGACCAGTTTTTTGGTTAGAGTGAAGTGAACCTCCGGCATCTGCTTCCTGAAATCCTGAAAGGTTTCGAAGCTCACTTTTTGATTCACGCTTGTCAAAATTGAGAGCATATCCTCTTTCCTGACAAAAAAAGAAAGAGATACAAACAAGTTACATGAGTAGGTTGTGGACACATCAATCCATATTAGTGTTTACAAATACAAAATAACCATCTGCACTCACATCTTTTGATGGTGCTTTGAATGATCAGACCACAATGTGTTTCCAAGATGATAAATTCACCCAAAATGGATGTTAACACCAAATGCAAAAATGATCAAAATAAAGACAACTCACCGTGGACAGCCAATTTCAAGCTGCTTGCAGAGCTCCTGGATATAGATAGACCCCTCTTCAGTGTTGCGAAACGACTGGTATTGTTCTACTGTGGCCATTCCGATTAGGAAATCAGCTTTTAAAGGAACACTGAGCAACGTAGAAGTTCCATCTTCTGTGGTGGTCTCCGGTCCATCTGGCATCCACACACCTTTCTGGGCCTCATTACCCTGACAGGCCTGAATGAAGAAAAGCTTGGGCTTGCTGACTAGTGTGCGGCATTCTGCAAAAGGCTGTGTGAGTTCATGAATCGGAACTTGATTTCCATCTATTCCCAGAACAGAGCCTTTGTCTCCATGGGAGAGGATGCAACAGACAAAGGCATCCATGTGAGAGTGATCCCTCTCTGCAAATTCCTTTATCACATTTTGCATATCTGAGGCTCGCAAATCGGCCCGCACCTCTACTTTGAAAAACATGTTCTCAAACACTCTGGTAAGATAATCTAGGAGAAAAAGTCAAATGTATTGTTAGGTCTTCATCATAAAGCCAAATTTGACATATTCAATAGTAAACTACATTTAAAGTAGGGATCAAACTCCCCAAAATACCTTTATCTTTGTCTGTCCCTTTCCGGTTTGTAAGTGACGAACCCTCAAATTTATAGTTGTTGATGATCAAACAATATCCACAAGGTCTGTTTGACATGGAATAAAATTCATTGTGCTTTGTCACTGTGAAAATATTAAAGACGGTTTAGGAGAAGGTTAGGCTTGGCATATAGTTTACTAACATAACAGATTGTAAATGACTTACCTGCATGCTTCTTTTTAGGGTAATGGTCAGAGATATTGCCGGTGGGTTGAAGGGGCTCCCGCTTTCTTTTATTTTTAGGTGAAATATTCTTTTGAACACATTGGTTTTCTTTGGCTCCCTATATGGTTAAATAAATGGAAAAATACTACTAATAGTATAATAAAATCACTGAAATATGATTTTCTCAAATAATATATCTATAAAAATAACAGGACATTTAAAATTACATTCATTAAAAGAAAATCTTACTTGTGATTTCCTCTTTACAGCCTTCTTTCTTCGTGATTTATCAAATGCTTTTCCCTTATTTTGCTCATTCTTGGTAGCCTGAATTTTCTGATCATTGTTGCTGACATGGCCAGTTTCATCCATCTGAGAGTAATTAAAAGAAAAACTGTAAAGCCAACAGAATCATTAGATGTTTGTATATCAACAAATAATGTAATATATTGTACAATACACGGTTTTAAACCAAAACATGCAGCATATTAAAAAACACCGCGCAGTGCCAGTGCGTGAGTCAGTGAGGCAGGAAGTTTTCGCGCGCTTTTGTGCAGGTACAAAAATATAAACATATGAATGAGTACGGTCGGTAAACAAACAGCACTTACCGTTAACTCGAGGAAAAGTGCAAGATTGGCTTATGAAACAAAGCAGATTAGTCGGATAGATTTAGATTTTGCAGGTGTTCTGTGGACATTGAGTGCAGAGAGAGGGATTTGGACAGAATCTCTCCGAGTCCGCTCTATCCGGAAGAAAGTTAAATGCCCGCCTCAAAGAATATTAGGCTATCATATTACGAGTTACCGCATGCAGGCGGGAGGAGCTGCAAACGAGACGTGTGAAGTCGGACACTTTCTGATTCCCGTAGTGACACTTGTGCTTTGTTTGTAGACTTACCACAGCTGAAGTGAAATAAATGCAATATTTGTCAAATACAGAGGCGAATGCTTTATGTAGTTACTATTACAGCGTCTGTTTGTACAAGAATAAAGTTCATTATTTGCCCACAGTCTATTAGCCCACTTAAATTAAGTGGTTTTTTTAATACACTCTATTTTGCAATTACATAGCGAGTTCATGAAAAGGGATTTCACTATTATAAAAGCAGATTTATGAGCATTAGTGGAACTGAAGATTTGAGTTGGCTGGGAGAAAAAGCCAAGAGTTCAAGAGTTCTTGAAGCTGACCTGTGGGAGAACGGGGTAATAGACACCCCCTGTATCTAGGCAACGGAACACATTTGTGGTCATGTGACCATTATGTTTTCAAGCCCCTCAAATATCCAGTAGCACCCCCTTTACTGTCTATGGTAGTACCTGTCAACACTCCCGTTTTTGCCGGGTTTCTCCCGTTTTTTTAGCCCCATCTCCCGGACCCCTCCCGGTTTGTTATTTCTCCACTTCCTGATGGCTGAGCGCACTGCGCAGGCTCACACTGAGCATGACCACGTAGATGTTACGTGAGCAAGCGGTCTGACAGTTGTAAGTCTTCAAGTAGCCGTGCCAAGAGGAATCTGAATCATTCCCTTCCGAATTTTGGAGAGCCGGAGAGTATGAGTAGGAGCTGTCCATGAGTTAGTGACGGGATCAACTTTATGATTCTCTATGGGCTTATGTGCGTTAGAAAAAGACATTACTGGTGTGCAGCTTGAGACAAAAGAACAGCGGTGACATATTTTAAGATTTGAATTGTCAGTTCAAGTTGCTTTCAGACAAGACAGCTCAAATTTGCATTTTAGTCTAGGAGTAAGCCTTATCTGTAAAACGTCCATATTAAAACTTTAAGCTCTTTCTTTGAGTGTCAGCACCTCCATTGTCCATTCTTAAAGATAGAAAAAATCCCTGTCAAATGATCCCTTTTCATAGGCAAATGTTAGTTGCTTGGTTCCTCATCTTTAAACACAATTGTACACCCCAATCATGTATAATTTGGAATAACAAGGACCAATAGACATAACTCTCTTGTATTTGATAGTTGGTTTAAAAATGGAATTATTTTTGTTTCAACTATTCAATCAAAATGGCTCAATTTGTAATTATTCTGATTTTCTTAGTAAAGCATGGAATTCTTATTACTCCAAAAGATGGCTGGTGCAGTGGCACAAGGAGTTCTCATGCTTTTAAAAGGATTTTCATTTTCATCTGTGTCACTCAGTGGAACTTTGTAAGACATTTGTAGATAAACAGTGCCTTTCTTCATCTAAATAATAAAAAATAAATAAAAATGATGTCTTTTTCAGGAGGAGTCTGTTCCTATGCCATGTAATTAATTCTTGGTAACGCTTCCTTTTACAGTCCAGTTACCCATGTAAATACTATGTACTTATTTTAATAACTACAATTACTGGGTAATAACTAGTACTAACCCTGAACCTACCCCTGTTCCATGTACTTACCTTATAGCCATTACATTCTAGGTAAGTACACTGTAAGTACTGTACTGTAAAAAGAAGCGTTACCTAATTCTTACCACTGGAATGGTTTTGTAAGGGACATTATGACAAAAATTTGGACATTACCTCGCAAATACCTGATAACTAACAAAATTAGAGAAATAACCTTTAAGTTTATTCATAGGTTTCACCTAGATAAGTGCTCTCTCAAAAGACTGATATTAGAATGAGATAATAATGATATTAATACCCTCTGTTGTTTTGGCGTGACATTTGTGATTTTATAAAATGTTATGTGAATCCTAACTCTGAGTTACATTTAAAAATGTAATTAAAAAAGAAAAGTGATATTTAGCTTGAAAACCTTATTTTTCCGATAGCGAACTATTATATTCACAAATACATTTTCTAAATGCATTTTTTTAAGATTTAAACTTGAAATGAAAATGTCTTTTGCATTTATTGAGTTCTCTAAAAACTTAAAATTTACAAGAACAGTGGCTGTGTTTAAGGACTTGGAACTTAATCTGGATTGAAAGACTGAAGGACTCTGGAGTATTGTTGTGTTATGACAATGACGATAATTGTTTTTAATGTGTTTTTTTTTTCATTTCTTTTCTTCAAGCATTTCATAAAAAAATATATGAAATGCTTGAAGAAAAGCTTCTTGAAGAAATGCTCCCTTTATAAATTGAAGAAAAAGAAATTACAGGAGAAAATTAAATAATTAAATTTATTTAATTATAAAATTAATAAGAATGACAATTTTAAGAATGTCTAATTAGTTTATTTTCTATACATCAGTTATTTCTCACCATTTTAAAGTCTTAAAAAACATCATTTAATCTGCATTTACCACATTATTCAAAACTAAATCATTTAGACAGCTGGTATAGAAGTCACATTACATATCTGATGTACTCTTATTACTCTTGAATTGCATTGTTTAAAAATATAACTACATTTTCATAACTCTGTGCTGTAAACTGAATTTCATAACCTTATTTAATAATTGAGACCAGACTCAAAGAGATAGCAAGATCAATATGACTCTATAGTCCCAAAGTGCCTCGATCCTCCCTGAAAGATAAATATAGATTCTGAGTAACGGAATAATGTAAACGTGTCCAGCGTAAATGCACTAATACCAAAGTCAATCAGTTGCTTCAGTCCATGGGAAGAACCAGCTTCTTGGTGAGGGTATATCGAGGTTCAGGCATCTGCTTGTAGCCTTGCAAAACTTTGGTGCTCACTTCACGGTTTACCTTTGTGAGGATGGACAAGATATCCTCGTTTCTATCAGAAAAGCAGATAAGCAGACTTTAATATGGATCCATCTAAATTAAACCACTATAAAATATTCAACAGGAGCATTTTCTCCAAGGAGGCAAGAGAGGCAGTGTCTCTTTAAAGGGGTGATGAACTGAGAAATCAAATTTGCCTTGAGCTTTTGACATCTAAGAGGTCATCATATTATAAGAATATCCTGTAAGTTTCCGAACTGAAAACGTACTTGTTAATCCAATAAAAGCTTTTATTGACACCAGGCTCAGCAAACGACTCGTTTTTCAAAGCGGGGAACTATGACGAAAAAGACGATAAAACACCACCCCCGCAGAAAAAGACCAACGTCTATCTCTTCAACACGGCCGGTTTAGCCCCGCCCATTTCAAGTGCAATAGTGCAAACAGGGGTGGAGTGGGACCAAAAAATCTACCGGGAAATTTCGTAGACCACCGGCCCTCGTCGCAGGCACGATTTTAATAGCAGATAGCATTTATAGTTTGACTGATTTAAAAGGAACTTTGTTGTACTATGCTGGAGTAAAGTTCATAAATGGTCGTTCTTTCCCATAGTAATTTCTAAAACCATGTTGGGTGGATGTTTAAGGTTAAATGCATCAATCTCATGCTCTCTGAGAGATTACAATTAAGAGCTTCAACCCATGAACTGCTCGTTGAACAAAGAAAAGGTATTAATTTGTACCAGGACAATAAACAGGGCTCAAACATCTTTTTAGTTATGAGAGTCTCAGTCTGCATTACATTATCAATGGTGTTTTAGGATGCCAAATATTTATTATAATAATGTAATAACGATTTATAATTATTTCTATGACGTACTGTAAAATCCATTTAGCCTATAAATGTACTATGTAAATGAGTATTTCAAAAGTATATTTTAACCTACATTACACTATAATATAGGAAACTTAAAATACTTTTGTCCTAATTTCTTCACTTGCAAGAAATAAACCCTTGAGCTTTTATTTAGGAGAAAACACCAGACCATGATCGCGTGAGCAAAGTATTCACGCAGCACAAACTGGATGCTATTCTAATGTCAGTTATTATACGGCGCAACGCCATATTTCAATTTTAGTTTGTTGGCAAAATATAACGCTAGAGATCTTAATGTTAAGTTTTACATTTGACATCTTTACATGTGTTTTGGGAAAAGAGAGAGTTCGGCAAAAGGCGGATTCGAACTCATGTTCAGCACATCAAAAGTTGCTTTCAAGAACTACACGCCCTATGACCTACGCCACTGAAGTTGTTTCAAGACTGGCGTTTTTTTGTGGTAAAGACAGGCACTTAGTGCAAATATGTGCTCCGTCATAGAAAATGTTACAAAATAAAAAAATGTTTTCTTTCCTTAGCTTGGGCACCAAGTGCACATGGCGAACTTCCAATAAAAACATTTTATCAGACCGGCCCTCGCGGCCTCGAAACACTAACGTTACCGGCCCACCGGGAAAACTCCCGAATCTCCCGATTGCCACTCTGCTACTGGGTGCAACACACGGACTTGTATGGGCGAATCATTCCGGTTGCCATTTTACAACATTGGAAGTTTTCAAAACAATTTCCCCCATGTACACCGACGAGAGAGTTGAAACTCATATGCAAAACTGTTATCCACTCACAGCAGTGGGCGTTAACTTCCAAGTCTTCAATGCGAGACGCTCATAAAACAGAGCATTTTTGAGCTAGGCCAGAGAATGTCTAATTAAAGAGAGTTGGCACTGGCTGGATACTTCCGGGTTCTGGACTGGCTGCAGTAACGCGTCTCTGTCCATGCGGGGGCGCTCGCGGTCGAGTGCAGAATGAATGGGAGTCAATGGGGTTTTACCCACAGAAATCCACTTTTCTCAGGATATAATTTTTTGTCAAGTAATTTGAAAGTTGCATTCAAAAGGGAGGGCTAAGAAAATACACTCAGCTGAAAATTGCATTTTTAAGTGCACTTATCTGCTCTAAAAATCCGTTCAAAAATGTGATGACGTCACACAATAGCAGAATGCTAGCGTGTTCCGGCCAACAACAGCCTAACCTGTAAGAAATCAAAAGGACATAGATACTCGTTCATTCAACTTTTGGCCTATAATCTATATTGAACTTGCGGAATCAACAATAAAACATATTTTGATTTAACGACAAGTAGGTGAAAGAGACACATTTAGCCGTTTAGCCCCGTAGACTCCCATTCATTCTGCACTCGCCCGCGATCACCTCCAGTGGAATTCTAATGGAACTGCAACCAAGATAATACACAACGAGACTAATAGGAAGTGCCAAGGCTCTCCGTTAGAGGGCTCTGGCTAGGCTCAAAACTAGGATAGAAAATAGCCTGTTACTTATTCATTTTGATGTTTTTGAATGTAAAAACCAAGCGAACGTCATAAGTTGACCTCAGACAACAACAATATAAAATAAAAAGTCAGTCCATGACCCCTTTAAAGGCATTCAAATACGAAAGTATTTGACAAAAGAGGTGATCAAACACTGTGTAGAAGACCAACATTTTTCTAAAGTTACAATGTTCTACATGACACCACTGCAGTTAGTTAGTCCTTCATTATGTCCTTTCTGAATAAAAATATGAATTCCTTTTAAAACAAAAACTAATGCTAAACTTTCGAATGGAAGTGCATGCACAAATAGCATTTCTTTATCTGCATGAATGGATCAAACTGATGGAAATAGATGGGATGACAGGTGGAAACCAAAGACTGCAAAGTAAACATCACTTTATACAGACCCAGCAAAGGCACATATAAAAAGTCACGTGTATATCTTTCATTCAAGGCATGAATGCATCCTCTATGTTTTAACTCACCTGTGGTTGTTCTCCAGCTGTTTACAGAGCTCCTGGATATAGATAGACCCTTGTTTAACGTGGCGATACGACTGGTAGTACTCTACTGTGGCCATTCCGATTAGAAAATCAGCTTCAATGGGAACCTGGCGTAATGCTGGATTATAAGCATCCTCTTCAAATGGTCCTTCTTCTGTATCATTCACTTGTCCATCTGCGGTCCATATACCGTTCTGGCCCACATCACCCTGACAGGCCTGAATGAAGAAAAGCTTGGGCTTGCTAGCTAGTGTGCAGCATTTAGAAAAAGGCTGTGTGAGTTCACGGATTTCAACCGGCTCACCATCTGTGCCCAACACCGCGCCTTTCTTTCCATGCGAGAGGACACAGCAGACAAAAGCGCCCATTTTAGCATGATTCTTATCTGCAAACTCCTTTATCACATCTCTTATATCTGAGGCTTGCAGATCGTCCCGCACCTCAACCTTGAAATGCATTCTATGAAACAAGTCATCAAGAACCTCTACAGAAATAGAGAGAGAAAGTGTTCATTTAGAAGTCACAATTGTAAGGAATTATACAAATGAGATAAAAAGGGGTTAACTTAATACCCAAAATACCTCTGTCCTTCTGAGTGCCCTCACGGTTGCGCAATGAGGTATTTTCTTTAAATCTGTAGTTGTTGATGATTAGACAGTATCCAAGAGGCCGCTGAGTCATGATATAATATTCATCTGACTACATGAATGCAAAGCAAATAACTACATTTATTTTCCAAAAATAGCCAGTACACAACAATCACACATCTTATTCATAGAAGATCATTGTTAAATCCTATTTATCTCAGCAGTGCCTCTATGGAAATTAAAAACAGCCTTTTGTTACTAGTATGTGCTACAGTATGTCTTGATGAAAAAGTTCAAATCTATCAGTTGTTGGGACTTGGGTTCTATTAAAACAGTTGATCATCATGACTCTGATCCAACAATTAATCATAATTGATGTGAAATCCCGGATGTGTACAGATACAACAGTCTTTTAAAAGTCAATGTTAAAATGTCATTTCACAATGAAACAATAAAGAATAAAAAGTAATTGTCTTTTTTACCCTGGGTGGAGTGTCTGAATCGGTGGAAACAGAAGCACTAGAAGAGCATCTTCTCCCTAGGAAAAGCATATAAGATTAGAAATAGATACATTTAAAAAGACCATTAATGTGCAACAATGTTCAACATATATAACTCACGTCTTTCCTCTATTTCTATGTTCACCTGTTGTGTTGACGGCAAGATCTGGAGGAAAGAGAAACACATATTATGCATTAAATTGCACTCTCTGTATTAGAATGTGACTACTACTATTATTAACTGGTATTTTCAAATGCTCTTCATTTCGAGAATGTTAATTGATGTGAAAATATTAATTGCTGATATAAGCTGTAGATGTGTGGTTCTCAACAACCCAAATAAGGGACTGCCATTCTATTGTGATAGGGTCATGGACAGCAGGGTAAAAACTACACTAGTGTAACTGTATTTTATGTTAGCAAAATAAAAAGGCTTGACTAAACTTAAAAGAGAGGAAACAGCGCTTCGCATATAAAGGCGGTGTATTCAGTCAAACTCGGAATTTTGGCTCAAATACATCTGACACTTGGTGCAGATTAAAACACCAAATTAAGCAGATGCCAATATTGACAGGTTGTGTAACATTCCATAATCCTAAAATCATTTAACCCTCTGATGGTCCTCGGTCACTTCTGACCGAATAATTTTCTGTTTTGAATTATTAAAAATCACAGCTTCATTGGAAGGTTATGATACTTGGTGACTTTTTTGGCATTTGGTATGTGAATACAAAAAAAAATTGAAGTAATGATTCGAGCATGTTAAGTGGTCGTAAAAAAATAGTCACACTAGTCTTCAGTCAGAAATGACTGACCCATAGGAAATGAATGGGAAATTTACAAAAAACAAAAATTCTCTGAATTTGAAAACACAAAAAAATGGAGTTCATGTTCCGAGCATGTTAAGTGGTCGTAAAAAAATTAGTCATGATTTTGGTCTTTGGTCAAAAATGACCCCCATAGGAAATGAATGGAAAATTGACAAAAACGCAAAAATTCACATTTTTTTTTTACATTTTTTTTAAAATAAGAAATAGTTTTCGAGATTGTTTCAATTATATATTCAAATCCACCAAAAAAAAATGTGTTCATAAACAGCTGGGGAATTCAAATGCCTCTCCATAGAGTGCTGTACATGCCATCTAGTGGTTACACCATGATTCTACGCTTTTTCTTTATACTGTAACCAGATGGTGTTAATTTTCTTCAAAAAGCATTTTTTTCTGAAGGCCTAGACTCTATATTAAACAAAAATACTGCATTAATATTTTTGTTAAAAAATTATATATATATATATATATATATATATATATATATTACCATTGAAAAAATAAACCATAAATATTGCATAAATATTAATAAATTCAATCAAATTGTCTCAAAATACTAAATTAAAAAGAATAAATATTATAGAACAAGAATAAATAGCATTGGTTTTACTGGGATGAAAGAAGTTAAATTTTTAGACCTCCGGTCATTTCTGACCGGGAAGGCCCAGGATGTGACTCATAAAGGAAGACCATCAGAGGGTTAAACAAGGCAATAAAATATGACTTAGACTACATTAAACAGGTTCACATGGAACAATGATAAACATGGTTGTCGGAGAACAATCTAATAGTTTTTACTAATAATTTGGTTCTCTGTCGGCTCACCACTTAAATGTAAATATAAAGTTTGGTTGAGAAACACTGCTTTAGATTTTGTGGGTGTAAATGTTACACAAATATTTACACATTTTCTAAGATTACCCAGATCAGTGGCGGCTCATTGGGGGAGACAAAGGAAGCACAGCCTACCCAAATTGAGGTGAAAATGGGAGAAGGACGATAAAGTGTTAGTAAAATTTTCTTTACATATTCTGTCTAAAATTGAACAAATTAACCATTTTAAAGCAGTTAAGCAAAATAAATAAATACATAAATACATGGCAGGAGATCCCCAGACTACAACAATTTAAAATAACCACATCATGAGAATGATTTGTCATAATGTGTGAAAATTGAGGCAAAGATTTGGCTTACTTACAATGGGTAAATCGGTTTCCTCATGAGGTCTTTGAGTCTCTTCAAAATATAAGAAAAATCAAAACAAAACATTGTAGTATATGTTTGGATAAATGAGAAGAGAAGATATGGATAATTCATTTGATTTAATCAGTAACCTTGTTCTGGGCCTCTGTCCATATTCTTGAACTCCTCTATCCTACAGGCCAGTTGTTTGTCACATCGCTCAAGAATACTGTAAAGGTAATCCAGGTTGTCTTCCCCAAGCTTCTGATGCTTTTCCATCTCAATCATAACATCTAGAAGTGACTGTATGGTTCAAATAAAACAACAGGTTAAAAGGCAAACCATAAATACTGTATATAGTAGACTAAAAAAATGAAATAAAATGGAAAAAATAATGTAATTTACAAAGCTAGATTTTGCAGTCAAAGTAGTTCTTTATCAGCAATTGCATATTCCACTTTCACATTAATTTATTATTTGTGTGCAATCAGCACTAACATTATAACTTCAGGGCTTAACATAAAACTCACAGACGATGGTCCTAGTTTTGCCCTTGGAAGTTCCAAAAGGAACTTTACAGAGCGAAAGTTTTCTTCTGTCATGTCCTCATATATTTTAAGAAGCATCTTTCTGATGAGAAGAGGGAAACAAAAAAAGACACACATTGTGACATCAAATATTAAAAGTAAAGTAAGAACAAGCTTCATTTCCCAAGAAAACTATTTCCTATTGATAGTGTTCTTGACTTCTATGGATCTTGTTTAGCATGTCAGTGTGCTTATCTCTATCAGACAATAACTTTAAAGGAGTTTTTTTATATTGTAGTAATCTACATTCATGGATCGTTGGGAATATTCTTCATACCTGTAGGGTGAGACACCTTTACTAGGAAATTCACGTTCTGGCAGTTTTCTATCCACTTCCTCTTTCGAAGTGTTCAGGATGTCAAGCAAGTCAAGGCGTCCAATTGTGATCAAAAGCTCAGGGACAAGTAGCTCATCATCAAGCAGTGTTTGCTCATCCAGTCGCAGGAACAGGTCTTTGGCATCTCTCACGGTCTCCAAACGCTTCTTGGGAATCAGGTTCATGCATAGAAACTTCAGCTGTTCCACATCAGTACTTGTCAGGTTCTCGTCAATCTCGTGAAACTTCTGGGGATCCATATTCTGCTGCATAATGTAAAATAGCAAGTCAATGATATAAAGGAAAAACATTTTAACAACCTCAAAGCCCATACCTTGTGACAGGACTGAAACCACAGTAGACAATTAGACAATAAGAGAGACAATTCCCCTCAAATAATTAGACGTGACCAAATCGTCCCCTCAAATATTTGATATTCTTGATGCTGCTCTGATGCACTCTAAACACTTTTTACGCCGGTCTGCCTCAGCGGTCTAACAGTGACGTCAATGTCAAAATCATAAAGATGACCAAGCAAATCAAACATAAAACGAGTGCTAAAAGCTAAAATCGAATTCCAACATGATGCTTAAGTTTTAACAGTGAAAGAATGCATAAAAAAACAAAACAAAGACTTAAAGGGATGCTCCACTTTTTTTTTTTTTTTTTTTTTTTTTTGGAAATAGGCTCATTTTAGGACAGTAACCAGACCGTTTCTGGTAACATTGACTTCCATAGTAGCAAAAAAATATAAAGTCAACGAGACCAGAAACTGTCTGGTTACAGATATTCTTCTAAATATCAGAAAATCGGCTGAATAGTTAAAACCCAACAGTTTAACTCTGGAGGAGTGGTGAAAGCCTATTTCCAAAAAAAAAAAAAAAAAGTGGAGTATCCCTTTAAAAGCGACTTTGATCATTTATAAATATCTCAAAAAATGTTAATGCATAATATCTGGTGATTCCAATTACTAATGTTTATTTTTAATGAAATTATGATACTTATTACTTTGAATTGAAGATATGCTTCTTTACAAGAAACGTTGTAGGTTTTTGACATATAGAGCCAGTGTACATAATTTTAATTTAAAATAAAGTATTATTTGCTAAATTTAATTGATTACATTACAACTACATCTTCTCTAAATCCAATTCAGTTCTTCAATAGTAAGAACCCAGCAAACACAGAACGTTCCCCTAACGTTCCCTTATGGTTCCCATTTGGTTATTTTTTGGGGAACCAAACAAGAACGTTCTAAGAACGTTCCCTGTATGTAACTTTTAGGTTCTATTTTTATAACCTAAACGGAACGTTCCCAGAACGTTTCCTGTATGTTATTTTTAGTTGTAATTTTATAACCTATGGAGAACGTTCTAGGAATGTTCCCTGTAGGTTATTTTTAGGTTCTATTTTTATAACCTAAACGGAACGTTCCCAGAATGTTCCCTGTAGGTTATTTTTAGGTTTAATTTTATAACCTAAAGAGAACATTCCCAGAACGTTCCCTGTAGGTTATTTTTAGGTTCTATTTTTATAACCTAAACAGAACGTTCTAGGAATGTTCCCTGTAGGTTATTTTTAGGTTTAATTTTATAACCTAAGGAGAACGTTCTGGGAATGTTCCCTGTGGGGTTTTTTTAGGTTCTATTCAGCAGTGATCAAATGCTTAATTACATGTCCATTATCAGGCAATAGAGAGTGCTCTTTGATTGGCAGTCTTTTTTATTAAATTAAATATTTGTGCAGCCTGTTTTCTTTTGAAAACAAGAACTATAATTAAATAAACAAATTATTGCAAAGATCGCTTTCAAAACCTTTTTTTTATTTAGCAGATTTCAAAATGAAGTTATTACATTTGACATTGACAAAAATGTAGTGTTTACTGTTTTTTTTTTTTTAAATAGTGTAAGACATAAAGGATGGTCATGCACAATGTTTTAATGTTGCCTGAACATTTTCCTTGGAGTTACCCAACATTGTGATCAGTTTTTAGCAAATTGCCAGTTATTTAAATCAGGAGTTGAATCAGGGGGTCTATACCATGAAGCCGGTTTAGCTGGCTAGCCTGGTAAGTTTCAGTTTAGTTTGCACCAATCCTGGACCATTAAAGTGGCTTGGTTAACTGGGTTCATTGCCATGCTTGCTCCAGGGCAGGTTATGTTCTGAGTTAGAGATTGCAAACTGAAATTGGACCAATCAGATGCGAGCAGATAAAAGAAGTGACATGTCTGACAAAAAAAGTCACTTTGTTCATCTGTCGTCATGGTACAGGCCAAGTGCTCCTTAACCACTTTTATTTTCAAACAGAAATTACAAGCATATGTTAAAAACATATCACCTTCACAAAGGTTTATCCTCATGCACAGAATCACAATGCGCTTAACCACTATTTATTTACTTGATCATTTTACAGTGTTGAATCCATCACCTGATAACTGTAACATAAGTGGAACCAATTTTAAGACTGTACATAAAACAATATTATATAAATGTCCTTCTAGAATAAAATTACATGAGATGCCTTTTTTTCAGAAAGTGTCCACAAGCCTGCTATGCTCGAGACTTAGAGTTGAAGGAAGTTATAAAGAGTGTTCTCCAACACAACAGTGATGCTACTAGGACAGTTCTAGGTTGTAATGGGGTGCTTCTCATTTCTTATTTGTGCATCCTCGTTTCCTTTCCTCTCTTCCTTTCCTCGAGTCTCAGCTCCATCCGCTATAGGACGCGAAGGTAAGAAGTGAGGAAAGGAAACGAGGACGAAAGAATCAAACAAAAGTTTTCTTTATATACATTGGAATACTTAATCACTGGAGCGTCACTCCACAGTGTCAACAGCAGCGCTAAAAGGATCTGCCCTTATGTTGTTGAAGTTTGGTTATTTAATAAATTCATAATGAATATTAATAAAGAAAGGCTACACTGTTTAAATATCTGAGATGTGTGGTTTATATAAACTTCAAAGGTAAATTATGAAATTAAAATGATTGTGATCGATGTGAAGGGGAGGAGAATTGACACATGCGTCACGTTTAGCCAATAAAACAGCTCCGCATAGGATACACCTGTGTATCCTCACTCATGCCTCCTCTGGAAGTCTCCTCACTCCTCGATCCTCGACTCCTCACAGTGGAATTAGAGAATTGAGATGTCCTTAAAGATGGCTGAGCTCGATTGGTTTATGGGTCATAGGAGGGAGGAGGGATGAGCGAGGAGGGATATTGAGAAGCACCCATGGAGTTTTACTTTAAAAAATAAATAAATAAATAAAAAAAGTCAGCACTTTACTGTTAGACAGAGAAGCAATACACAAAAATGATGCTGTACAATTAATGAAAATAATACATCTATAATATGTGGTACTTAAATTCCATTCAACTTCTGTTCTTGTTATGAAACACAATTCACTTCAGTTAAGGAAGATGTTGAAGAAAAAAGATTTCCAGTTCTTTCCAGTCCATCGAAAAATGGACGAAATCGATGCCTTGTTCAGTTAAAAACAGACCCCAATACTCCAACAGTTTGGTAGTCAGTTTATAGAGAATCCACTGTGTAACAGGTCACTTTTGCAGGAACAGTTGAAACAAAGATGACGTCACAGTCAGGGTTGGCACCTCATGCACCTCAGAAGAGTTATTGTATAATTTTGTGGAGCCATTGAAGAGAATGATGGTTTCCTAATGGACATCTCACTAGAAAAGAAGATGGAAAAACAGGTATGATGTTTACAGACTTCTATATTAAAATGATAAACCATTTTTTTCATGAACTAATATTCAGATAAAATTAAGGCAAGCTACTTTACACAACAGGGCAACCATGAGTTTTTGGGTGCTTTTAAACTTCTAAATTCTTGATTTTATTATTGTTATTGATGACTTAAAAGTGAAAATTCACAAAATGTCAAAAATAACTTTGTTTGATCTTATGGATTATTTCAAGCATGTAGTAAAATTGAACTAAATTAATCTTAAACTACTCATATGATTGTTCACATTTTGTAAATAATGAATTGTTTCTTAATACTCTGTTTACTTTCATCCTATGTCAGAGAACGGATCACTATTTAGGTAGTGTTGAAATATAAATACAATAAAAAGCATATTTCTCAGAATTTCTCCAAGATTACTTGAGCCCCTTTCACACGGAGATTCCGGAAAATACACGGATAATGTGACCCAGTATTTGTCCCGGGATTGTTTGATTTCAGTTCATTCACACTGCCAGTGATTTGCCGGGATCTGTGAGTGCATTCACACACAACCCGTAAAGACACATAACGTCAGGATGAGACGCGTCAAAACATGTACACGCGCATACTGTTCCAAAGTTCCGCATGCACACTCTAGATTACAGGATATTTTAACTAATTTGCGGTAAAACTAGTCGATCACGAGTGGCTCAACAGGTAGATCTATAGATAAACTCATCTTTCAGGTATTCAACCGACCAGGTTGACCCATCAGCATGAGAAATCGGGGGTGTGGCGTGAGAGAGTGAGAATTGGGTCAATAGGGGTTATGCACAATATTCTTCCAGGTTGTAAAAAACACGTATAACTACTTCTGGCCGTCAGCTCCTGATGTACAGTGTAATTGTGTTGGGCGATATGCTCCATTTTCATATCATCCTATCATCAGCCTGTGAGGTGGGGCTGACTTATTTGATTATTTACTTTCTTTTTTATTACTTCATCTTATTTATGATATTCTTTTTCTATTTTGCTTGCAAAGGTGGAGTGTTTATTAATAGGCTAAATCAGGTTATTTACCTGTATAATGAGGTAAAAAAAGATCTTCCTAATCGTTTTTGTTTCCGACTCGGTATTTCAATATGTCAGCGGGAAATTTACTGACACACATTATCCTCTCATGCAGTTACAGATGCAGCTTTTGCCTGCACTTCTGCACTAGATAGATGAGAATACGTTTTAATAATTTAGTGGGTCAAGAAAGAGTCGGAGTTTGTGATATATGTCCTCCTACCAGTGCTCTCTCTGTCTGGATGCACGCACATACTGCGCACTTCAACGAGCCCAAAGAACGTGCATGTAAACACGCTCATTCTCTGAAAGTGAAAGGAGAAACAGACTGAGCTTTCGGCCTCTGTCGCTGCATTAACACCACAAGACGACGGATGGATATAACAGTATAGCTTAATTTACTGGCTTAATATTTCTATTGTGGACCTACATTAATCACAGTAAAAAAAAAAAGCAGAATATTTCTTGTTAAACAAGTGTTTGAAGCTGCATTTGATTTTCACAGACAGAGTTGTGTTGTGTTCGTGAATTAAAGACTGTTATTTGGCCTATATCATTTTAGTTTTATTATAATTATTTAGGGCTGGGAACCGAGTTGAGTACTTTTTAGGTACTGACCGAATTGCCTCGGTACTACAGAGTATCGAAACGTCTTGTTTTTCGGTACCAAATTGTGGTACCTAAGTGGTTAAATCTCGTCAATGTCAGTAAAACAATAAGCACGCAGCATGACTGGCTGTGGCGGCAAACACTAGTTTTCGCGGCTGCCCAGAGACGTAGCTCGTCGTACGTGAGACTGTAGTGTGTGTGCGTGTAAGCGTCCTAACCCAGATAGATAGAAAATATGTGGAAATGATCCAAAGTGTACCTATGTGCCAGACTCGATGCCAGACCACGCGATTAAATATTTTTAACAAGATAATTGCCGCCAAGACAGGTAACACTGTAAATCTGTTAAGGCACAGAAGAGCACAGACACTTGAGAGTAGAAATTATCCGTCTTCGACTGCAAGAACTGGAGCACGTCACAAATGAACCGAAACTCTGCATATGGGATACTTGCCTCATAGACATGAGAAATAGGTCTATAGACGGTCAAAATATGTCTACTTTTAAACAAAACAATTAGAAATGAATAGTTTGATTACCTAATCCATATAACGTTAGGCGCGCACATTCACTACTGCAGGAATGACGAGTCAGCATTGCCATAATCATATTTGTTGCCAGCAGACTTATTAAACACTTGTTCATTAATAAACAATTAAAATATATCCTTGCTGTTGTTTCCCGACACATCCATAATCATTAGGCTACTTTTGCCAGTGCTTTACGGCAAGCTTCATGTGTGCTGAGTGCGAGGCATATATCCCGCCCCCTAGTAGCCTATATAATTGAAATTTACATTTATTTGTATAAATCGTACATATTGTTTCAAAGCAGCTTTACAGAAAGTGCATGTTTCTAAATTACAATTTAGTGTGATCTGTTATCAGAGGTGACAATGCAATGCATTTCAATTAATTTTCATTCAGTTTCATTGTTAAACAATGCATTAAGATAAGGCAGAAACAATGAGCTCATTGAAGTAAAGAATACATGTTGTTAAATGATTAGGAAACAGAAAACTTTAGCATTAGTGCTTTTTTACATACTCAAAATATGAGTGTGAAAGTCAACAAACTGAAAAAAAATGTAGGTAATATTATATTGTTAAAACTAATTACATGTAATTGGTATCGAAAAAAGTATCATTCAGGAACCGGTATCGAAGTTAAGGTATCGGTATTGAACATTTTGTTACGATACCCAGGCCTATTATTATTATTATTATTAAAGGTATAGCGGAGGATCTTTCCGAAATTTAGAGAAGACCCGCCCTCTCCAATTTTTTTTAAAAAATGCAAATGCACCAACACAACACTCTTGCTCCCGAGACGCCTTGCACAATTATGTTGCAAATTATAAACTAACTCAAAAACATTCATAAAAAAGACAACATGTCAAATGCCCTTCCGTGTTTTATTTACTTATTATACTGATCGATTGAGTGACCGAGGACTCAAGACATGATATGTGCAACCCTGTATCACACGAAATACTTTCTGAGGAAACTATTTTGCAAATCGCAATTATGTTACATGGCAACATATGAGCAGGGCTATTACGTCCTTGACATAATATGTCTCATTGTTAATGCGTAGGTATTAATACGTTATTTTTATACATAGTTGCATATGGAGAAGTAGCTTGTTGCGTTTGTGTAATAATAAACACACACGGTTTTAGAATATGAACACATGAACACACACGGTTTTAGAATATTTTAGCGCGATACCATTTACCATTTGGTCAAAAGGCTACTTTAGACAAATTGAGATGTTTACCGTGTCTATGCGGTGCATGACTTGTGCCAGGGCTAGCATTGCTAAGTCGCTTGCATTAACTTTTACTAGTGATTTTAAATGGATTTCTCCAAACAGCATGACAAACTTTACCTGTCTAGTAGAATCTTCGCGACTGCGGCATCAGTGAGAAGCCCAACCTGTGCTTTTAGTGCACGCCAGCGTGTGATATTCACCCAAAATCACTCTGGTCTTGTTTCTATATTCTGCGGCCTTTCTCTTCTTATCATACACTTCGTTTACATTTTTTCTCTTTCGACCCTCAGTCATTTTCAAAGGAATGGCTGAAACCGTAACTCCGACATAAAACACCAGAAATTGAAAACTACATAGAGATGAGCACGTACGACGGCCTTACGTAAACATATCACCAGAATGATTGACACTTAGGTGGATCAATAGTATAGACTACCCACCCGGAAAAAGAAAATCCTCCGCTATACCTTTAAATATACGTTCTTTGAAACAGCAACATATATGTATGGAAGTGAAAAACCAGAAATGCTTAGACCCGTTTTCCGGTTCGAACGCTGGATGCGTGAGAATTGGCAGCCCTGCAACAATATTTGTACGACATTTATACGCCAAGTTCGTTTGTAATAAAAAAGTGTGTGAGTTTGTGTGCCTGTAATATTGAGAGGAAAAACTCAACTGCAAATCTAAAATCTGATCACTGTGTGCACCAGTGGAGCTTTGCTGGTAACCAATAGGGAAAGCCTGTTACTGCACCCAAACAAAATCTTACTGAAAGACGGTATTTTTTGAGATATCAACCTCACATTTGGAACACAACTTATATTTACGGCTTTCTTAGATTACCTAGCCAATTTAGAGTTATACTTGTTTTATGAAATATATATTTTATATAAAATAATGTTCATAAATAAATGTTCATTAACTTTATAACTTTTTTAAAGGCACATGGGTTAAATAAATATTTAACAAATATATTTTTGTGTTTTTATTCTGTCTCCCAATGTTGTTGGTCTAAATATAGCCTCAAGAAGCTAGCTCAAGAAGACCACACAAGAACTTTAAATCAACGCTTACCTCTCAACCATCGCTCACGTGCACCTAGGGTTGCTAAATTATATTTAACAAAGTGGGACTCTCAAACCTAAAGGAAAAAGAAGAAAAGAAAACAACTTATATTTTGGTGACACCATTGCTTTGAATAAAGTATAGTAAAACAAAAACACTGCAGTATTTAAAAAATCCCATTTTTTAGACGTTTAATGCCAAGGTAACGCGGCGTGTCATTATATAAATGTACATACATTTTTGAAAAAATAAAGAAAAAAATAATAATAATAAATTATTAATCTCGTGCCAAGCCCGCGAAACCGGGCGGCGCTGGTCTATAAGCTAGGGTCTGTGCCCACCGCGCGCACAACCTGTCTACCCTTTGAGTGACATCCCAACAGTGCGTTTTCCTGAGGTAAATTACTTTTTAGTTAACCAATTTAGTTAAATTACTTCTTTAAAGTATGGTCTGACAACAAAAGTAAATGACATTTAAAACTATTAAGAAAGAAAGTAAAGACATTTAATTATAATAACGTTAATTATTTATAATAGCAAACAGTCTGAGGGAAGAGTTCGTTTTTCTCCACAAAAATAACAGCAGTTTTCTCTCATGAAACTCAATAAATTATTATAAAATTTTGACTTTTACAGTAAATGTACCACATCTCACACAAACAATGTTTCTTCGCGTAAAGAAAAAACAAAAGTCGCACACAACAAAGTTCAAATTCTGACAGCAATTACGTCCTCGGGCTCCCCTCGCTCAACATCAGTGTCTCTCTATCCTTGAATGTAGTTTCCCTGTCCCTTAATATGCGGTATCTCCATACGCCTATCACTAAAACAACAAACAGGTGTTTGTAATTAGCACTTGACCCACTTACGCCCTGTCTCTCCCGTCAGACTTCGCTAGATCACGCCCACCGAAAGGTAAGTGTTCTTTTAAACCAACTTAAACCGCAGCCAGCCTGACAACTAAATGCTATCTCAAGGCAATGTCAACAAAGTGTAGCTAAACCATCTCTTCGCGACAGCGAGCAAGTTAGCGTTAGCTCGTTTACAATATTATATTTGCATCCACTCACCACAGACGAGTGTTTGCAGTCGGTGTCCAGTCTGCCCTCTTGATGGCTGCAAGCCACTGATGGCACCTTTTTTCGTCCTGAGGTAGCCTGTAAAAGGATATTTTGGGGTCTCTTTTGTTGTTTCACCTCACCACACGGCATATTGTAGGCATAACGTTAACTAGCTTGTTCCTTTGCGACTGACGTGAATCAGGTAACGGTTCTAACTCTTCTTTGTATTTTTTTAATGGCTCTTAGCAAACAACTTTTAAAGCGCATTACCGCCACCTTCTGAAATGGAGTGTGGATCAAAATAGCCTACTTTACTTACCACTAATTAACTGCATAAAATCTAATGAAATTATTAATATTGATACATTATCATTCACACCATTATCAAAACAATTTTAATTACAAAAGAAACTTTTATCCTTCTAATTATCCCTTTTTTCCTCCAAAAAAAATTAAATAAATATTGCTCTATACCCATACATGCCCTGAACTCAGTTGTAATATTTCCTTCATTTCAACTAGATTTTTGTCTTTACTTAACCTAACTTTCAGAATCATTCTTTCCTGCTTACACCTACAAAAATGAATAATTAGGCCTACATGTTCAAATTTTTCATTTCTGTTACATCGCTCACACAACCCAGTTTCATGTTTTCCTATTATTTTAAGTTTACTATTTAATCCAGTATGCCCAAATGTCATTCTCGAAATAATGTCCTTTTTATTTATTTTATTTTCTCTCATTCCCCCTACCTTCTACTGGATATTGTATAACATTCTCGCCTTTGTTTCCATATACCACTCCTCCTTCTTTTTCATTTCTGCTTTTATTATGCCTTCAACTTACAATAATTTACTGCAATATCCAAATCAGGTACTCAAGATGGTGGCAGACAAGTTTTAGAAGTGAGTGACGTCAGTGAGGAAACGTTGGTGACATCATCTGATATTCATCGATATAAAGTCCGCTCATCTGCGCCGATCAACACCGTTAAATGTCGTTACATCGGTGTGACGTCATTGCTAATGGAGCCAATACGCTCTGTTTGAGAGACACTCTTTCGTTTAAGACTGAGTTATCCGTCATGATAACATTCCTTAAAAAGAGATAAATTCTATGCTTCATAAAATAATAAGATATGATAAGATAAAATTATGATCTTTAATTTGTATGGAATTATTGTGTTGTCACTGATTTGACTGCGAGTGCGTGAGCTCCCTCTCACACTCACACTCTCTTATTCTCAAGAACGAAAATGCATTATCTATTCATCAGAGCCTTTATAAACTTTGAAAATGTATACCATGAAAATAATTATTCTCTTCTCTCTCTTTTTTTCTCAGTGTTGATTGCCATCTTATTGTTGTAAGTATTAGAAGTCGACCTACATCTCTGATTTGCCAGATTCATCATAACATGCTAATTGATCAATAGATCAATTAAAGCAACTTAATGTGGCAAGTTTAAACTTAATGAAGACATTAAAAGGATAATTCTTTACAGATAAATAAATAGAATGGAATTGGCTTTAAGCACAGCTGCACTGCTTCCTGAACTTCAGCCAGCTCCTTTGTTTCCTGTCTGCCATTATTGGTCAGACACACCTGGATTAATCAGTTTGTTCAATAATGGAAGACAGGAAACAAAAGAGCTGCCTGAAGTTCAGGAAGTAGTGCAGCTGTGCATAAAGCCAATTTTACATATTTGATTTGCCAGTTTGATCATAACATGTTAATTAATCAATAATCACTGACGGAGCTGAAGACATTTGAATTTATACAGACATATTTTACTCATATTTGGTCTTTTCTCTCATTTGCTTGTCAACAGCAGCTACATACACCCCAAAGGCTCTTTTAAGACCCACATCCCGGGAGTGTCTTTGGCTTTGTGAGTATATATTTTTGACTGACTATCAGAATTTGGGTTTAGATCAATCAGAAGCAAAATCATGCAGTCTGTTAGTAATGTCTTAATAAAGACATTAAAGGGACAATTCTTAAAAAATACAAATAAAACATAAGAATAAATGATTAATTAAATACATAATAAATAGACTGGAATTCTACATGTCTGATTTGCCAGTTTGATCATAACATGTTAATTAATCAATAATCACTGATGGAGCTGAACACATTTGAATTTGTACAGACATTTACTCATATTTGGTCTTTTCTCTTGTTTGCTTGTCAACAGTAGCTACATACACCCCAAAGGCTCTTTTAAGAGCCACTTCCCAAGAGCGTCTTTGGCTTTGTGAGTATATATTTTGACTGACTATCAGAATTTGGGTTTAGATCAATCAGAAGCAAAATCATGCAGTCTGTTAGTAATGTCTTAATAAAGATATTAAAGGGACAATTCTTAAAAAAATAGAAATAAAAAATAAGAATAAATGATTAAATAAACAACAAATAGACTGGAATTTTACATATCTGGTTTTCCAGTTTGATCATAACATGTTAATTAATCAATAATCACTGATGGAGCTGAACACATTTGAATTTGTACAGACATATTTTATTCATATTTGGTCTTTTCTCTCATTTGCTTGTCAACAGCAGCTACATACACCCCAAAGGCTCTTTTAAGAGCCACTTTCCAAGAGCGTCTTTGGCTTTGTGAGTATATATTTTTGACTATCAGAATTTGGGTTTAGATCAATCAGAAGCAAAATCATGCAGCATGTTAGTAATGTCTTAATGAAGGCATTAAAGGGACAATTCTTAAAAAAAAATACAAATAAAAAATAAAAATCTCTGATTTGCCAGTTTCATCATAACATGTTTAATCCATAATCACTGATGGAGCTGAACACTTTTAAATTTGTACAGACATTTTACTCATATTTGGTCTTTCTGAATAACTGCACATTCTTATAATTTTACTTTAGATGTAGCTTTGATATTCGTGATAGAATAATTTGCAGCATGCATACAACATTTGTAATGTTGAGTACTTTAATGTTTATGAGTACTATATTATCTTTTTTTATGTAATAGTTTTTGCATCATCTTCCACTGTCTCCCCACCTACTTCACATTTTTTGTCTTGCCACAATTAGGGTAAGTAATATTCTTTATTTCTTCATCTTCATGTTAAGGTGCTCTCCGTAATGTTTGTTTAAATAAATATGCATTGATATATTTAAAGGGTTAGTTCACCCAAAAATGTCCATAAAGGCAATACAGACATCATCAAAGTAGTCCATGTGACATCAGTGGGTTAGTTCGAATTTTTTGAAGCATCGAAAATACTTTTTGGTCCAAACATAGCAAAAACAACGACTTTATTCAGCATTATATTCTCTTCCGGTTCTGTTGTGGTCTGCGTTCAGTCACGTGTGTTACGCTGACGTGAAACGCGACGTGAGACACGGCTGATGTGTGTCTAGTGCGTCCGAGCTTCATTCACAGTCTGAGGGAGATGCACGCTGTACAAAACAATCTTCGCAAACATGTCTAAGGATTTCCACACAGAGGAAGACTTGCATTTTTTTGCCCTTATTTATTAGAACCCGAATACACGGACGCACCAGACGCACGTCAGCCGCGTCTCACGCGGTCTCACGTCAGCAGCATCACTGAAACGCAGAACCGGAAGAGAATACAATGCTGAATAAAGTCGTTGTTTTTGCTATGTTTGGAGCAAAAAGTATTTTCGATGCTTCAAAAAATTCGAACTAACCCACTGATGTCACATGGACTACTTTGATGATGTCTGTATTGCCTTTATGGACATGGAAAGTATAAGGTACATACATTTTCAATGGAGGAACAGAAAGCTCGCCACTAAATCTAAAATATCTTAAACTGTGTTCCGAAGATGAACGGGGGTCTTACGGGCTTGGAACGACATGAGGGAGAGTCATTAATTACATAATTTTCATTTTTGGGTGAACTAACCCTTTAAGAAAACTATTTTTTGTTAATATGTTAAATATAATTAAAAATTATATAAATTTATACATGTGTGTGTGTGTGTATGTGTGTGTATATATATATATATATATATATATATATATATGAAGAGTTCAGATGCAAAAGCCTCTAAGTGCCATTTGAAATTTTCTTCTAAAATGACCATTTTTATCAAACTTGTATATTTAAGTTCAGTAATTTCACTTAAATGACAATTAATAGGTAATCTTCATTGCAATTTAAGTGAAATTACTGAACTTAAATATACAAGCTTGATAAAAATGGTCATTTTAGAAGAAAATTTCAAATGGCACTTAGAGGCTTTTGCATCTGAACTCTTCATATATATATATATATATATATATATATATAATAAACATCGTACTACACACACACACACTCACAAGATTCTTGAGGCAATCATCACCAGTATAAAAAAAGTTAAATTTGCAATTTGCTGTTTTGCCATTGTTCTTTTCACCTCAGTAAATGAATGGTCAAGGAAACGCCCTTGATATCTCCACCAGATTATCTGTTATACAATGTCAAACCAGCATAACTGTACCACAGACAGTAAAATTTACTTTACTTTTCAAAAATGGCTTTCATAATAGTAACAATCAGATTCATGATATTTTTGATATTATTATTATTATTTTTGATATCAGATATGAACATTTCTACCAGTGGCATTTGAATTCTTCATATCAAGTATAAACATTTGAACTAGTAACCACATGATGACTGATACCAAAAATAAAGTTTTTACTAGTAAGAACTGTATTTCTGATCTGGGAAATTGAAATTTCAACTATTAAGAAATCAATTTTGGATATAAATAACGGAAGACTTTTTGCTAATAGATGTGGTAAAATATTGCAAAATATGCCAGTACCACATTTTCAACAAGTCCAATATTTTGGATTTAGAATGGATTCAAAAACCAAGAGGCAACGCTATACAAGGCAGTGGAAATATGCACGGAGATCACTGCATGAAAGGTGTATTGGAGAGGAGTCATCACTTCATCCAGTAACACTTCAAGAAAGAATTAATGAAGAAAATTATACTGATGAAGAAAATAATACTGGTGAAGACATCTCAAGTGTAGAAATTGGGCTCAGTGGGGAGGACTGCAGTTCAGGACCTCACAGTGTGGCCGATGAGTCCAGTGAGGAAAACAGCAATTTAGAACCTGAGTATGATAGCAAAGTGGCCCTAACTTCACTCTCAACATTTTTACAAGAATGGGCAACAAAACACCTCATCAAGCATAATGCTCTAGATGATCTCCTGAAAGGACTTAAAAATTATGGCCACCCAGAGCTCCCATCAACAGCAAGGTCACTGCTGAAAACTCCTAGACTCATTAAATCAGTGGAAAAATCAGGAATGGAGTGTGTCCATTTTAATTTAAGGGAGAGCATTCTTGAGCAGCTGCAGCGCTATCCAAGAGACATTACAGATGGAGTTAGCACATTGGAGCTTTCGTTCAATATAGATGGCCTGCCGATTTTTAAAAGCAGTAGAGCATCTCTTTGGCCCATCCTGTGTGCCATTCATCTGCCACCCATTAGTGTCTTTCCTGTCACACTGACATTCGGTCCCACCAAACCAACAAATTTGGATTTTATTGAAGAAGCTATAAAGGACATTCAGGAGCTTGTAGACAATGGTTTGGATGGAATAGAAGTCAAAATCAGATGTGTTGTGTGTGACGCACCCGCAAGAGCCATGGTCAAAAAGATCAAACAATACTCTGGGTACTATGGGTGTGACAAGTGCACACAGAAGGGCACATGGGTGGATGGACGCGTGACCTACCCTGAGGTTGATAACCTCACTTTACGAAGCAACGACACGTTTCGTGCTGAAATGTCCATGCGTCAAGAAAATGAGGACACTCCTGTGTCCCCCTTTCTGAGCCTCCCACTGGACATGGTAGAACAATTCCCAATTGATTACATGCACCAAGCTTGCCTGGGAGTGATGAAAAAACTCATAACAGTGTGGGTTAGAGGAGACAGGAAAGTGAGAATGTCTGCTGGGCAAATAAGCAATGTGACCCAAAGGCTGCTGTCACTTCAAAAGGACATCCCCAGCTGTTTTGCCCGGAAACCTAGAAATCTGGAAGACATCGACAGGTGGAAGGCAACCGAACTGCGGCAGTTTGCTGTTTACACAGGAAAGATCGTGCTTAAAGGAATTCTGGCTGACCAGCTATATGATCACTTCATGGTGTTCAGTGTTGCCTTAAGTCTTCTGATTTGCCCTACACTTGCAGTGGAACACAACAGCTACAGCAAAGAGCTGATGAAATACTTTGTTGGAAAAGCAGGAGAACTATATGGAGACCACTTCATGGTCTACAACGTCCATTCAATGGTGCATCTACCAGAGGAGGCAATGGCTTTTGGCAGTCTTGATGCTTGCAGTGCATTCCCTTTTGAAAATTATCTTGGGAAGCTGAAGCGACTTGTAAGGTCCGGAAAGCAGCCACTTACTCAAGTGGTCAAACGGCTAGAGGAGATGTCAAAATCCCCATTGTCTGTGGAGGCCTCTGAGCCCAAATTCAAAAGGCCAAATAATGCCTTCATACTTGATGAAGGTAAATGCTGTGAGGCCATTGAAGAGAGAGAGTCGGATGATGGTTGCCAGATGATGTTGTGCAAGCTTTTTGAGAAAACACAACCACTTTTTGGAGATCCATGTGACTCCAGAATACTTGGATGCTTCAAAGTGCAATCAAGTCATGCTGTAATGAAGCTCATACTAAAACGTCAACTGACAAGAAAAGCTATAATGGTGCAAAAAAGAGAAGAGACTATTTTCTTAGCAATCCTGCATGAGCACAGATAATGGCCCAGGAGTCTCTCTCTCTCTCTCTCTCTCTCTCTCTCTCTCTCTCTCTCTCACACACACACACACACACTCTCACTCACTCACTCACTCACTCACTCACACACACACACACACACCAAGAGACCACTCACTCACTCACTCACTCACTCACTCACTCACTCACTCACTCACTCACTCACTCACTCACTCACTCACTCACTCACTCACTCACTCACTCACTCACTCACTCACTCACTCACACCAAGAGACTGCCAATGCATTAGTTATATCTACTGTTAATTCACCATTTAAGGACATTCAGAGAAACCAAGGAGGACAAACAGTGAAGGTCATTAAAATCAGTTATTTTAAGCAATAAGTTATTGAACAGATATAATACACTGTGTAAATTGTCTTATTAAATATTTCCTTCTGTATATATAAATATTAGGGCTGTCAAACGATTAATCGCGATTAATCGCATCCAAAATAAAAGTTTGTGTTTAAATAATATATGTGGGCGTAGTGTGAATAATTATTTTGTATATATAAATAGACACACATGCATGTATATATTTAAGAAAAAATGTGTTCTTAATATATCAAATATTTATATTTATACATAATATTAATTATGTATAAATATATATAAAGTATATACTTTCAGATTTTTCTTAAATATATACATGCATGTGTGTGTATTTATATATACAAAATAATTATTCACACTATGCCCACATATATTATGTAAACACAAACTTTTATTTTGGATGCGATTAATCGCGATTAATCGTTTGACAGCCCTAATATATATATTATAATTTTTATGGGTTTTTTTATCTTTTTATCTCAACAGATGGACACAAAACGTTTTGCAGTTGTGGAATTTGCTGAGGATAGTACCGTTGAAATAATTCCAATGTCATGGTTGGAGGAAACCAAAGAGGTATTGTTTTGTTTTCTCATTCAGTTACATAATTACATTACTAAATCAGTTCAAGAATGGCAAATCATTTTTGTCAGGGGATGTTTTGTTACTGGACATTTATAAACACGAGGAAACTGGTAAAAAACTGCTCTCTACCAGACAAAGCGAAGTGGAGGCGATGTCTATTAAAAAAAGTTTGGCTAAAAACAGGTAATGAAGTTTTTGCATTATTTAAATGAATCTACTATTATACTATCTTATATTTTTTAATATTTAATATTCACTGTATTTCAAGACTCTTACACTAAAGGTCTTCAGAAATGCCGTCGTGTGGTGGAGACCTCAAATGTTGAAACAGAAGACTGCTCCACAGTGAAAAAAAGGGCACATAAAAAGCCAACAAGATTTGTTTCGGAAATTGATTCTTCCTCAAATGGTAATTATTCAAATTACTTCAAAGAATTTTGTCTATATCCATTGAAAAAAATAAATAAATAAATAAATATTAACTGGAAAAAAAGCCTACATAATTATTAAAAATAACAATTTGTGAAATCCATTTTAAAGCATGTTTCCATTTCAGATGATGGCAGAGTTACCAAAGGACCAAAGGACAATACAGATCTGTCAAAACCTCATCCACCAAAATGTAAATTTTTAACACAAGTAGGAGTCACGAGTCATTCTATAATTTGGGGTACATTTGACAAAGTAATATATATATATATATTTCCCACAAACTCGTGTATGTTTCAAAAAGCATATAACAATGCTCCTGGTCAACTATGTTACCCACTATGTTTGGGTCTATAGTCTATACTTATTAAATATAATTTTGTACAAGAAAAGTGTGCATTGAGGCTTTATAATGATGAGAATCAAAATGATCTCACAGACATGAGATGTACCCACAATTATGCCACATGACTATTACCCAATGTCTCCATTTATCATCCATTTAATTTTGTATTTACAGATTCATCATTCTCAAATATTCATCCTCTGGACAAGGGTTTGTATAGTATGCTTTTTTAGACAATCACAATGAATGGATGAATAAATCTCTCTCTCTCTCTCTCTCGCTGCAAAAGAAGGAAGTTTACCACTTTCTCAACACTGTAAGTGTTTTTTTTGTTTTTGTTTTTGTTTTGTTTTTTACTTTTCTTTCATGGTTAATTGTAACCTGCAACTCATTCATTAATACTGAATCTATGGCCTGGTTTCACAGACAGGGCTTAGCCTAAGCCAGGATTAGGTCATAGTTAAATTAGGACATTTAAGATTTGTTTGTTGTTGTTGTTATATAAACATGCTTTAGAAAAAGAATTACTGGTGTGCATCTTTAGACAAAACAAATGCACTGACATATTGTAAGATCAGTCATTGCAAGTTTCTTTCAGTTGAAATAGCTCAGATTTACATTTTAGTCCAGTACTAGACTCACTGTAAGCCTTGTCTGTGAAACCAGTTTGGTAATTGACTAGTCTGTTTATGTTTATGCAGCAGAGGAATCGCTGCAGGAGTCCCAACTGCCAAGTATATCACAGCCTCTTGAAGGTATTTTTCTAAAATTCTATTCTAAAATTCAGAATATTATATTTTAAAAATCAGAATATTACATTTATTATAATTATCAATAATTCTAGTTAAAGTGATTTTTTTTTTATTATTTTTTTTATTCCACAGTGGCTTCACGGTTCCTCATAGAAGAGCCCCAGTATTCTGACTCTGCTACAAAAAGTAAGTCAGTTTTGGATTTTTAACACTATAGTAAAACTGCACATTCAAGGAGCATTATACAATATTGCTTCACAGGCTATCGCACAAAAGTCTTACAAAAGCTACAAGAGATTGTCGACAACCAGCAAGACATCCTGGCTATGCAGAGACAGTTACTGGCTGCAGTAGCGGTTACGGTGACAGAGGAAGGTGGGGAAATCCTGGAAAATGGGCCATGCCAAACAGTGGATGAACTGCAGATCCTTGACAGGGAATTGGAAAATAAAGAAAAAAGTGCCAAGATGGTAATACTTTTGCAAGACACTCAAATGCACCTACTGTTACCAGTGTGGGGTACATGGGGGAAAAACATCAATCCATCCATAAAGCACCCACCCATCCATTCATCCATCCATCCATCCACCCATCCATAAAGCATCCATCCATCCATCCATAAAGCACCCACCCACCCATCCGTCCATCCATAAAGAACCCACCCATTCATCCATCCATCCATCCATAAATCACATATCCATCCATCATCCATCCATCCATCCATCCATAAACCACCCATCCATCCATAAACCATCCATCCATCCATAAACCACACATCCATCCATCATCCATAAACCACCCACCCATCCATCCATCCATCCATCCATCTATAAACCACCCATCCATCCATAAAACCACCCACCCACCCATCCACCCATTCATCCATCCATAAAGCACCCACCCACCCATACATCCATAAACCATCCACCCATCCATCCATCCATAAACCACACACCCACCCATCCACCCATCACCCATCCATCCATAAACCATCCAACTCCCAGCCATCCATCCATCCATCCACCACCCACCCATCTACCACTGACCCATCCATCCATCCATAAACCACCCATCCATAAACCATCCATCCATCCATCCATAAACCACACACCCATCCATCCTTCAATCCATAAAACACACACCCATCCATCCATCCATAAACTACACACCCACCAATCCATCCATAAACCACCCACCCTTCCATCCGTTTATGAACCACTCATCCACCACCCACCCATCCATCCATAAACCACCCACCCACCCATCCATCCATCCACCCATCCATCCATCCATCCATCCATCCATCCATCCATAACCACCCACCCATCCATCCATAAACCACCCATCCATCCATAAACCATCCATCTATCCATCCATTCATAAAGCACCCACCCACCCACCCATACATCAATAAACCACCCATCCATCCATCCATAAACCATCCATTCATCCATCCATCAATAAACCACACACCCATCCATCCATAAACCATCCACCACCAACCAATCCATCCATCCATCCACCACCCATCCATCTACCACTTACCCATCCATCCATCCATAAACCACCCATCCATCCATCCATAAAGCACACACCCATCCATCCTTCAATCCATAAAACACACACCCATCCATCCATCCATCCATCCATAAACCACCCACCCATCCATCCATTCATAAACCACCAATCCATCCATAAACCACCCATCCATCCATAAACCATCCATCTATCCATCCATCAATAAAGCACCCACCCACCCATCCATCCATAAACCATCCATCTATCCATCCATCAATAAAGCACCCACCCACCCATACATCCATAAACCACCCATCCATCCATCCATACATCCATCCATAAACCACCCATCCATCCATTCATCCATCCATCCATAAACCACACACCCATCCATCCATAAACCATCCACCACCCACCCATCTACCACTGACCCATCCATCCATCCATAAACCACCCATCCATCCATCCATAAACCACACACCCATCCATCCTTCAATCCATAAAACACACCCATCCATCCATCCATCCATCCATCCATAAACCACCCACCCATCCATCCATCCAGCTTGAACAGTTTCCATGCAAAAAACATCCATAAAGCACCCACCCATCCATCCATCCATCCATAAACCACCCACCCATCCATCCATCTATAAACCACCCATCCATCCATCCATAAACCACCCACCCATCCATCATCCATAAACCATCCATCCATCCATCTATCCATCCATAAAGCACCCACCCACCCATACATCCATAAACCACCCATCCATCCATAAACCACACACCCATCTATCCATAAACCATCCATCACCCACTCAACCATCCATCCACCACCCACCCATCTACCACTGACCCATCCATGCA